>JAVFBZ010019276.1:2675-17896 GCA_032466195.1 Katharina tunicata | reverse complement strand
AGCTGCTTAGATTTGTGTTCAAGTATAGAAACGTGTCTTAAACATTCATTTCTTGAAGACGGATTATGTTCTGTTTACAATATTATTCTGAGTTTCAGTTATTGTACATTCAGCGCCCGGAATATAGTTAGAATTTTCATATTTTTCTCAAGTTCAAGCAAACGCAGTCTTCAAAAAAAAAAAAAAAAATTAAAAACTTATTTTGAATTCGATTTAAAAGGAGACTTGTGTGAGGTTAAACGTTTTTACAAAATGGGTTGTCATTTTTTATTTTACTTGCGTCAGATCTGAGGGGATCAATGTTTGAATCTTCTTGAAAATTGCATATTTCCAAGGATCAATTTTGTACAAGCTCAATCTTAGACCAGGAGAAAAGACCGCAGCAAAGGTCTAATGGTAAGAGAATGGTTTGCTTCGATACGCTCTTATGTCGATTCAAGGCTTTATCGAGCTCGGCCGTTGTTAAGTTGTGTAGACATGGGTACGGTATAACTTCACCGATATGAATGCAAATCACAGGTTATGGGTTTGTGACTTGATCGCTTTAAGCTGAAGGATAGAGCTCTGGCTGTAACGTTCAATATTGCCCCTAACCTTTCTCCTATCGCTTGGATTCGATTTTCCACTAGGCTCTTGTGGCCCTGTCCCGCTATACATAATGACAATCAGACTGCAATCGATCGTTCGCGGGATACTCGGCAAATTGTCCGGATAAACGGATTCCACTAATCCCTATAACAACTAATTTCTAATATGGAGATTTGCAGTGAACAATATGTGAGCTGGTATACGGGGGTTATTGAGCGTAAAGTCTTCGTGCACTACCCTCTCTATCGACCACGATACTCCCTAACTATCAGTGCTGGTAACACTGGACTTCACCTCAAATCGAGTTCCAGATACTGTTTGAAAGGAAGCGAATTCTGACTGGGCAATTAAATTCGTATCAATGACATGCTGCCAAGAACAGACGTCCTCCTGTGATATTCTAACCCTCCATCCTTTAATATAATAGAGAATATTTGTCAGCAAAAGAAGGTTTGTTGACAGAAATCGAAATATCCCTCAAGACTCCCTCATCTCCTTGACTTTAATTTCAGTTTTTTGTCTCAATATCACCAATATAAATGACCGATATGGGCCCGTCCCAACGGCCAAACTGAAAAATATCAATTGAACTTTGACGTTGCGCGCAAATATTAATAATTTGCTTAGACTGTCATGGGATAGATGTAGTCAGATCTTCTTATTTCAGAAAACGTCTTATTATATTCCTTTATTTGTCTTGGCACTGATTGTAGGTGTCATTACTTTTCCAAATGAATTAGATGGTTGTTTCCATTTAAAAGGCCCAAATTAGTCAAATTGTTCTCCTTTTTCTATCCGAGGATATACCCTCCAGATATTCTGCCTCCAAGGAACCTTTAAACAGAAACTTAACTCTGTTGCTTAGTTCTATCGGTGTTAATTATCTTATCTAGAGTAGCCCGAGAGAATCTCCAGTTTTTTAGCTCTCGTATCAATAAAAGCACTGCCGGATTGTGACAGAGTGCGACCCTTACCAGACTCGAGGGGTCCACTTTTAGATTATCATACACTGATTTGATTACCGTAAAGCGCGACCTTTATCAGACGGATTTTTTTGAGTACAGTCTTTTTTTTTACCTGACCGGGAAAGGTGGGTTATATAGTCTCTTTACCGATACTTGCTATCTAAAGCCCATTTAAGCTAATAGAAAAGCTCTTTGCACCAAATTACAGGTTAATAGCCCTGACATTTTACCGACACTCTATGTTAGGTAAAAGACTCAGATTTCAGACGTAATCAAATCTGTAGAGGCAAGGGTCTTGTTCTTTGACAACATGGGAGGGGAATGGGACAATGATTGAATATCATCGGACCGACCTCTATCAATATTTAGTTTTTTTATAACTGTGACCAGAAACACAAAATCACCACATTTTCGAAATACTTACATAATTTTGATTTCTATGTATTTGAATGCATGAGAAAAAAACGGAAGCGATTAGGAATCTCTGATAATTTGTTAGTATCCTTCCTTTTCTTTGAGATTCTCGCCATATTGAAGCTTATTTGACTCCTAGGAAGACCTCCAATGTGTGAAGAATCCCCTGTAACATTGGGCTTCACAGTGACATGATAATAAGGATTTGCCCTGAAGAGCAACATAAACCACGTGAGTTGTTCCTCTGAGGGACTCGTACAGAAAAGTACCATGTATGGTTTACAAAATTTGGTTATTCATTTATTCTTAATGTGTATAATAAAACGGCATGTTATTGACTTCTTACTAGGAAGTTAAAGCTTTCCATTGCCATACAAAATAATGAACTTTTATATTCCCAATTGAACTCTGGACCTAAATTCAGTTAGCGTTAATGTTGATGAAACTAAGTATGATTGTCTAGTTTCATTTTATTCCCTATTAATTTTACATTATGGTTGTAGGCTAGTCATTTAATGGCCATTGTAACAATTTCATCGATGATGATGTCTTTAAATATTAACGGCCAAGGCGACCATAAAGCGTCCGCCATTCAACAAGAACAGAGCTCTAGACCCTGCACAGTGTGATTTGTACATTGGTTCATCGAGCGTGTATTAAGACCAATAAATACACGAATAAACACACATGTCCATGTCATCGGAGCTGTCCGGAAGTGTATCCAAGGACGCCATGGCTTGACAACAATCACAACTGTTTCGATAACACTGGACCTGAAGGCCGAAAGACGTTCTACATACATTAAATGACATGTTTAATTACGTTTATAACTAGTATATTGTTTAAAATCATAACGAATTGTTACTTTTGTGATAACGAATAGAATAAATCTACTTCAGTGTAATAAATCGAACTTAAAATTGACCTTATAATTCAAGCTTATGACAACCGACACTTGTTTTTGTTAGGCTTAACCGTCCAGCCCACAGGTTTCCACACAAACTCATCAGTAGTTCAAAATTTCATGAAAATAAAAGGGGATGGTTATTTCCAGTATACTCAGTTACTATAGCCCTATAAGTTGTGACCATACCTGTTTCGTCTGATAAGTCCAGTAGTACGTTACTGTTGGCGTAGCCTGTACGGCGTTTTATGCTCTTTAGTAAGTTGACAACAGCACAAGTTGGATTACAGAGTAAGGACTCGTTTTTACCGTATTTGACTACGATAAACATTGTGTCTAGATGCGGTGTGGGTTAACCCATTCCTTCCTAGATGTCTGACACACCTGTATAATAACTCGGCACCTGTTTGGTCTTAATGTTTACCAGAGCCCAATAATCCCCTTCGCCAGTCACTAGCCAGGGGAGATAATCTGCAATCAAGGATCGTGTTAAAATCACCCCGGACCCATTGCGCTGGTACAATCGGCCTAGGTGGTAATTTGTCACCTTATCAGTTTGGCATTTCTCAAATCGGTCCTGTTACCCCCTGGACTGAATTCATTTCATAGGCCGAGCCAATCTTCATAAAGCCTAACCTTAGCTCCTAACCTATTTTCATGAACGTAATCAAGTGTCAAAGCCCCCTTGTCCTGCACGACATCGGCGTATTACCACAGACGATCTGATTGGAGGAATGCGTATACATGATCTTACATGTTCTTCGTGTGCTTGTTTTACTTAACGCTGTTTGCCATTAAGTACAAAAGCGCTGCGTGCCGGTCCATGCATGTCGCTGAATTTGCTATTGAAAGGTTTGCATATGAAACCACAGTAGTACCCCACTAAGGGAAATGGGCATAGACAACGTACAAGAACTCGTTGCCTGTACGGGCGCCTTGAACCAGCCTCTCTCTCCAAAGACACGTATCGCTCTTAGAGAATTCAAATGTCCCATAGCCAAATCCCGCAGTGCCATTCAAGGAGTCACGTTGAGCAAAGGCGATTCAAACTTGTACAATGACGTTAAGGGGGTCTTAATGTAACTGTAATGCTAATAGCCTCATCGCGGTCTTTCTAAAGCACCAAAGTAACTCACGCCGTACCTTTGACAGGCGTGTCCTGTCAGTTAGAAAGAAACACTACCAATACTAAAGACTAGAACTCGGCATCGTTGTTTGATAAAGGCTTTAAAGATTACAGAAATAATCCATTGGCATAAATATAAGTAATGAAACTCAGGTTTACTGAATATACCAATATATGTTAAAATAGAACGAAATTGGGTAGGTCATAATTACATTACAATTTCTATCAGCTCATATCCCAGCCACATTTAAATTGACGTTTTAAAACGAAAATAAGATATTATCCTGTTTCTTTACCTTTTCCTAGAATACGAGGCTGGCTCGTTTTATAGCGTATCACGAAAATTCACTTTTTAATTCGTGTTTATTCAGGAAACCAACATCGACTGAATTGAAACAAATGGCTTAGTCTCGTAAATAGCCCACCCCGAAATGTAAATAAAACATAAAACGTATCGACGATAAGAGAAACGAGAGCAAGAATACCAAGAACGAGAGTAAGAAATGAATCAAACTCCGATCCATCAATGTGACAGGGGAATAGTCCTGCTTTTAGAAAAGTTCCATAGACAGCAAAATAGCTGATCAATTATGTCAACGTTTATATGTTTTAAAAATTTGCAAAACCTTCTGTTCTGGCAAACAAAAAAGCTGATGTGAAAGAAATCTATGACACCAGTAGTTCTAAGTATTTAGTTGTTCTGCCGTCGATTTTCTAGTTTTATTTTTCCAGATAAATCTGTTCTATGCCTGTGATTTGCTGATAGTAGTGGATTTAACTATATCCCAAATGGACAAATAATCCAGCCTTACCTAAACTGTTAATCTTTGTCAAAACCTGTTTGAATACTTGGAAGAAATGTTTTACAACCAAAAAATTGTAATCTGTTAACTTTGAACAAATAATTCAGATCACGACCCACAAATTGAATGATAAATTATATCAAGCTACAATTTAATTTCATTTATTTTATCATTTGCAGTTCACAACTTCACAGTGCAGTTAAATAAATGTTTATGTATTCGGATTTAATGAACAGTGCTGGCCTATATTAAACTTAAAAAAAAAGGTTATAAAACCGAGACACTGCATGTATTTGGAAACGCGTGAAGTGTTCATATCTTATATCTTTGGGGATCTCAAAGCAGGAAGTCCTTGTTAAGCCTAGAGCTTCACTCCCGTAACTTACAATCTTCTAGTTGTTGTTGCAGCCGTCAGCTGAACAATGGCTTTCACTGAACACTTACTGGGCGCTGGTTTGTCTGTCTATGTTATGGAAGTTAACTGTCTGACCTCTTAAACATTTATTTCGTTACAAGTTGAGATATTGTGTAATGTGATTCTAATCATAACCTAATAATAGTACAAGAATAGTGCATTCTTTTCATGCGGTCGTGAACAGTAATTTAAAAACCAATGGCGTGTAGGAAAATGTGGAGAGGCTCAAACAAAGAGACGAACGATGCACAATAAATTGTAAAAAATCCAGATCTCTAAGATCAGCATTTGATCTATAACATCGTCACACCACATGGTCCACAAGGTTGAACTCCCGTCCGCAATTAACTTCTCGTCAATGTCTGGTAACCCTTGCTTATCATAAGCGACAATCACAAACCAGAAAAATACAAGATGTTATTGCAGAAATATTTCTGTATGTGATATGATGTTTTGAACAGCAATATTTTACAAAGACATGACGACTGAGATAGATTTTCAACTTCTGGATATAAAATCCATCTCAGTCGTAAAAATCCATCAAAATCCATCTCAGTCGTCATGTCTTTGTAATTTACCCAGCTTCTAAATGCCACTCAAACAAGAGCAATATTTTAGTTGTTTTATCTTTCACGCAACAAGCACGCCGTCATATGAGTGAATTAACCATTAAGTCACATCAAACACCAAAATGGGTCATTTTTGTGTTGTAACAGACTCCCATAAGTTATAGATATTTTTCCCAAGAAGTGAAAGCTACAGGCCTCCCGTTAATTCCACCCCGGATTTGTAGGTATAGTGAAAGTTTAAAAACAACAACAACGAAAGCTAAAAATTGTGTTGAATTCCAATTACGGCAGGATTTCTTCTGGCCCGTACAAACCTTGTACCAATTAAATATTTGTTTTATTTCAACTGTTTTAATTTATGAACAAACATCATAAATTGTTAAAATCAAGTTAATCAGAATTGACTAAGTGTGGCGTAAAACTCTAATCAATCCATTTGGCAGTAGGCTGGGTGTACACTGTGGTCGAGGGGTTTTCGTTCAATAAGAGGAACTTGGTTTGCTTGTGGTGACTTCAGTCAAATAAATACTTCACCGAATATTGCAAAGTCCATGTTTAATGGTTTTGCTTCGGTCAGTCTATATCACCATCTGGTAAAATAAATACTAAGATATCATAGAATAATGATTGTTATATAACTTACGTAATCACTGATTGGTATTAAAGGCCTATAATACAGCAACTGGTTACAAAAACCACCTTCGGATCTTCAAAGTCATGCTGGTAAACACCGATATAAAAGGAACAAATTGCAAGCTAGATCGGAACACGTCTACCTACATGACGACAGTAGAGGTGCAGCTGATATATTGTTAAGAGTTATTAGGTATGTTACATCTGTATATGCAAAAGTACTCGTTCTAGCAGAAAGAATGTGTTTTACTTTTTAATGTTCTCGCGCTGTAAGTTTATAGAACTATATGTTAGACGTCTGTCCGTCTGCCGTTGTCCGGAATCTAGTCATTGTTTTTGTCTTCTTGTGCATGGATCCCACACTAGTGGCGCCTACACACAGCTATGAGGTAAAACTCTAGCTAACAATAAAATCCGAATCTTCATACATTTAAATTTCAAAACACCCGTAAGTCAAAGCATTTAGTCCCAGTGTAATTTCATACGACGTGTTCTGTTTAATAAGATCCCAATATCACTTCAATCTATCCCCATGTATTGTCAGATCGTTGAATATGTATACGGCTTCAAATGATTGATAAAATCGTGTTCTTCTCTCAGCCAGCGAAGTCTTCTTTCAGTTCGAGCTTTGAATGTTGTTTCGTATATGGTATTTAACTAAATGCTTCCACTTGTAGTGAATTACTTCTGACAAGGTTGCATAATTGCATTTATTTTGAGATAGTTATTTTTTTGCCTTGTCCTAATGCCAACTTTTCGCAGGTTTGAGAGTCACATGAAAAATAAATTGTCCTAACCAGTTCATGGGAAGCCAAATGATATTTTCCATGTTATTCTATGGCAACTCCTTACTCTTGTCTGTCTGTCAGCAGAAGAAGTTAAACATGCTTTTTCATAAGTGATTAAAATGTGTCGGCCTTGGTTCAAAGTGACAGTCAGCAAAAGTCTGAACTTTTCCAGACCGAGCTCAGGGTTTGCCATCAAGAATATTTTGGATAGCGGTATTCACTATTGTTCTGCTCTTTATGTATATTGGCTGATAGACTAAGCTGTTAACTACATAGACTCCCATACATTTCTCACACGCGCCATACTATTTATTCAATGTCATCATCGCTATTTGTTTAATTGTCCCCAAATAAAGTTTTGTTTTCAAATGTCTCTATTTAATTCAATGAGACCTGTTTCTTGGAAATTTTGTCTCTGTATAATGAACCCTATGAATGTTAGTTTGTTCTTTAATCGTTAATCACAACGTCAAGAGATAGACATCCACACTACAGAGTGCTCTTCTCATTTTTACAGATATTCCAACAAAATTATCAAAGTAACTGTCAATCTCATAAGATGTATGTCATTTGATTGCTGTACATATCGTGACAGCATAGTCGTTACCTCATTGGAACGCCAGCAAACAATGTACTTTTAAATATAAAGTTTCATCAGTTTTATTTCCAAATGAAAATGAACAATTATAAAGGCAATATTCGGAAAGCCATTATTTTTTGTAGATTACATTTCTATTGCGATATAAAAACCGGAAGTTATCATAAAGCATGCCACTCAACTCTCGTGCGCCGGAAGTGTGTGGTTGTTGTTGAAGCTGTCAGTTTGACAATGGCTTTCACTGAGCACAAGCTAAAACAGGTTGAAGTCATTGAACATCACGCTGCGCTCTGCCAAACATTTATTAGTTACAAAAGCACAAAAAGGTTCCCAGTGTGATGAAACTCACGAATGTGAAATCTAGTGATGGCCCGTTAGGCCTACCTGTATAACTGTATATTATTGAGGTATATAATCATGATCTGCATGTACGTTGTTTCGTCCAGCATGTACCTCAAATGCGTTTTTAAAAACATCCCTATTCCAGGGGTTGTAATACTCTGATCTGGGGGAAAACATTGAAGTACAATCCTGTCTCATCTGTAATAAATCGTTGAACTTTCGATGTTAAGTTTGTCTGTTTTCTTTATATATTGTTGGATCTTTATGACTTGGCCGTTTTAGCAACTGTAGCCTTCAGTTTGTCTATATTGCTAGTTGATTAAACTTTCCTTTTTGTATATTGCTGTTTATCGACCCCTCCCTCTAACCATATTTTTATATATTGAAATTCTATTTTTTTTTCTGGTCTATTTTATTGAATGTAGGAAGGGGTTTTTCGGAGGTGTAACTCAAACATACTTTCTCCGTAAATGCGACGGACACACTGTACAACGACAATGCGTCATTTAACAATTTCTACACAAGTAAATTTATACTCTGTGGTTCAGATATTAAACTTTCTAATAGGCTGTATTCCCGAATTTGCAGACAATGTTTGACCGGGGTATGAGGCACAAAACGCGCCTTAATTCTACTCGGCGCTGCTTGACGCTTTCTACTCTTTTGTTCCATGGGAATTCCAGTGGTGTGCATTTCACCCGGCTGTATTTAGAACACATAGATAAATATTGTCCGTCTACTTGGAGAAAACAAACGATAGTAGTCCAATGAAGATTGAATTTCATCCAAATGGCGTATCATTTTAGCAGTCGAGTTGATAATCTTGACATGTGGAAGTAGTTTTGTCTAAGAGCGAGGGGCAGTGTAAGGAATTGTCTGAACTATACCGTCTGACCTCGCATACCCTACCAGCCATCTCTTTTTCAGGATGAATTAGCGATATGGACTATGATTTGTATGCTTTAAAGTTAAATTCTCCTACAACTAATCATCTGTTTGCCGGCTAAGCATTGCAAAAAGAACTAGTCTTTAAAAGACTTGATTATGTATGGTTGGATGGCGTTGAGTATCTTGGCAGGATTCTCATTCAACTATCGTTTAAAATCTCGTAAAATCAGCGGTAAATAGTCGAATGGCGGTACATTGGCGCCACTAGGCCAGAGTAGGTCTGCAGTTATCCCAGGTTCAATATGGGATAGGTAAGAATATATTAGGCTAGCTCTCCACACGTTGTCGTAACGATCCGTCTGGGGCGTGCCCTAAACCAGTCTTACTCACCCTGAACCATACTGTAAATCACAAAGAAATTACCAGTTAAAAGAATCGGAATAAGAATTTGTTAAAAAGCATGAACAGGCAGTTTGACGTATATTTTTTGTGAAAGTTGACATGAAGTAGAATCGTTAAAAAAACAAAATTTCGTTTTACAAGAATGTTGAGAAAAAAATGTGAATAATTATTAGGAGATACATCGCAGCTATTGCTATAAAGCTGAGAGCACGGAGAGGACACAGCCAACGCTAACATATCACCATATCAGACGTGTAGAGTTGTTTAACGTCACGCCAGTTAACTAATGTAAGGGTGACATAGGCCACCATAAACTTTATTCTCTAGATAATAGATCAGCTAACTTTTCAACAATTTCCAAATGGCTTTGTCGATGTTCAGTAAGCCTGTCCACGCGTCAGACCAAGCCGAAGAGCCTAACAATAACACAGGGTTTATGCTGGAAAACAGATAGTCTTACATAGAAGGGCACGTCTAATCAACGGCTAGATACACTGTACTTAATGTTCACATATGTAACACTATTTGTTAAATATTCAATAGCCTGGAAAACGCTATGTCAGAGGTTTAGGCTTAAAAGTAAACCTGGTATATATCTTTTGACAAACTGGGTGTTATTTGGATATTCTCAAACGCACTCTCTGGAATTTGGATATTTATTGGAGCATTTTCTGAAATGAAATAAATAAATAAGATCTGGTCAAATCCATTTCATTATTTTGAGGTAAAACCTAAAACATTGGGCTGAGAATATTTGATGATTTCAAAGATTTAGTTTTATATTTTAAAAAAAGGCAAAGATACAAAACGCAGAGACTACGTCTTGCTTTAAAACATACTTTAGTAGATCGTTCTTCTTGCAGTTTATTGTGAAATTGAAACTGCTAAGTGTCATGTATTTATTATTGTAAAGAAGGCCCTGTGGTCTGTAGAATATTGTGCTGAAACTAAAATGCTGCACTTTTTATGGAATTTCTTGTAACATTTAAATCTGGACTTTTATTATTAAATTTTTTAAATTCAAAAGATTGTGGTCTTAAATTATATTGATGAAAAGAACACATTGTGAAATTATCAAAAACATCGCGTTTTGTCTAACGTTTTGTTGGTTAAGTTGTAGCAATAGCCCTGTAAGTTAAAATAAAATCGCTCGTGACACGGAACTGAAGCCATTATTTCTATCCTTGATTTTTGTTCTAGATTTGAAGTCGACTCATAGGTTGAAATTAACTCAAAAGCCTGATACAAGGTGTTTTGAATTAAAATAAATGGCCTTCATAATGTCGACTGAGTCTAGTTTGACTTTGTTGCTACATTGGAAGTAAACTACTGTACCTTATTAC
This sequence comes from Katharina tunicata, assembly GCA_032466195.1. Taxonomy (NCBI): domain Eukaryota; kingdom Metazoa; phylum Mollusca; class Polyplacophora; order Chitonida; family Mopaliidae; genus Katharina; species Katharina tunicata. The sequence goes on along the minus strand of JAVFBZ010019276.1, from coordinate 7,118 downwards.
TATTTTCTTTAAAACAACTGAGATATTTTTGTTTTACGAAATAGGTTGATACTTAGTATTTACACCTGTCACACAACAATATACACGCTATGTTCTTCGCTTGCCGATATGAAAGTGCTGATATATAGATTGTTTTTGTGCTTTGGGTCGTTGAGTCCGTTACGAGCTATTTGTCCCTCGTCTTCATACTCCTGTCTAACAAGACACCAACTACATAGGGGACATCTCAATAATGCAGATTTCTTAATATTTTACGCATATTAATATAACTTTTATTTAAACTTTTGCGGCCCTTGGCGTGTTAGAATAATTTGTCCTGATTTTTTGCAGTTCCATGGCAAGATAATTAAATTACTTAAGTACGTTGATTCTTGTAAACAAACAGTTTTACAAGCAGAACAAAAACAGTTTTCTATCTTTGGTAAATTCAAACCTTCGAAAATACGCTTCCAAAAATCTGAATTAGCTAAGATGAGCTAGCTGCAGTTTTAATTGTTTCGTTCGATCAGATAAATAACCCATTTAAGATGTTTTAAAACATTTATATAATGGTGGAAATCTTGGCCAAAACATACGGTTGTGTAAGACATGACATCAATTTCACTTTCTATCGTAAATTGTATTTAATCTAAAATGCCTTAATTATTTTTGGAATCAAAATGTTAATTTATGATTTTTTATTTTTTAATATCTTTAACTTTGGTTTCAATATTGCCTTGTAAATTACTTTGTATTTCATTTAGTTATTTGTATTCAATACATAGATGATTGTTAAACTGTGTTCCTAATCTGTGAATATAACATATTATGTAAAGATTGTTTATCGTGGTAGGATTTCCGATAATAGAAGTAATTGATCTGAATTGAACCTTAAGTCAAAATGAAACCTGTGTAAAATATTTCACGTTGAAATCACCGAGCTTCAATTGATTGCGCGTTACCAGCAGATAAGTAATTTTAGTTTAATAATTATCATTTGTGTGTTCATGTTATGATGAATTTATTAAAATTTCAAGGTAAGAAAATAATATTTATAGCAGCAGTGTAATTTAACGTTTTCGCTTCACACAAAAATCCATTTTCTATCCGAATGTTGGGTTTGTCATGGTATACATATATTCTGTCAGCACGTTGCACGTTCTTCTGTATCTTGTATATAGCCTAGTTCGGCTGTTGTACTCCAGATTCAGTTCGGCGTCGTGGTGAATGGGTTGGATTTTTAGCAAAGATACCACAGTTCGGCAAAACGAATATTGCGAAGTGTGCTGTGTCTTATAACTATTCCTCATCTCTCACTAAATACAAACTGATTGAACGCGTAATGTTACACATTATTTACTCGTAAAAGTTTTGTATCGATGGTTTACAAAGCTTGAATACGCGCATCATTTTAGAACAAATTGTCGATATTCTAAAAATATATCACAGATTTAATCGTGTTTTAATTTTATTTTTACATTTCATTTTAATTTATTATTTTGACTTTTTTTTGCTGATTAGGTACGGATTTGTTACACTGTCAGATAACTTTGTGTTTTTTATAATTTACCTGACCACAAAAAAAAAATCTAAACGTAATTTTCTCGCTGTCTGGACTGAGCTCTTGTCGTCATTTTGGTAAAAGGGCCCATTTCCGAAAGGTTCCTTCGGGGCACATCCTGTGAACCCGGCATTATCTCCGGTTCATTTCACATAACAGAAAGGTTAAAGACGTTTTTCACCAGAGGAAATTATATCGTAAGTGGAAAAAAAATGTTAAAAGAAAAGGAGTCTAATGAAAAATCCTCTTAGGAAATGGAAATAAAAAACGCAGGCAAAATTGAACTAAAATCCATGGTTGTCTGCAAATTACTAGATTAAATGACGTCACCCGTGAGAAATGAAAATCCGGTGTATATCGTAAGTTATGGCTTTGATCAGAGAAGAGATTTTAGATAATTGAACGGCAAAATAAGCACGTCTGCATGTGTTAAACAAATAATTTGCCGTGCCCCACAAATTTCTGCCAGGAAATATTTTTATTCTGACCTTTGTAAATTTCTTGAGAACGTTAATGATTATCTGTACAATTGGTTCATACTCTTCATGATTCCACATATGTACAGTTTCCTCTCGTTTAATTTGCCGAAATTAGTTTAGTTTTTACTAGGTAGAATTTTGTATTATTATTACATTAATTATTATTTAATTATTAAGACATCTGCATGTAGATTGTCTGTGTACATTTGCTATATTGTCGGTAAAGTAAAAGCCGATGTTTTGTAAAATAGGGAGATCAACAATTCCAATTTTTTTATTCGAACGATTATCTACCATTTTTGGCTTACATTGTGTTTTACCTCTCGTGTACTTATCTAAATAAGTGATTGATTATATTCATAGGACGCCTCCTCTTTCTCTACCATATTAAAATACGTTCTTAATCTAAAAACAATTATACAGGTAGTCATTCAATACAATTAGATATTGTTCTGAATTTCCAATTACTCCAATGCCTACTGTATTGTGATTCACAGAGTACAATCCATTGGGGCTTTTTACACTCAAGTTCTCAGTTAAGGATCTCTCTTGTAACATGGAGCAGACTGTTTAACACAGATCACAATCCTGAATGAAATGGACATTGTTTCAGAGTGACAGTTGTTTATTACTTTAGACAGGTGCTTGTTGAAGTGAATTTGTCTCTCCAATAGCAATTGAAATGGACACGCTCCGACCAGATACAGATAACTTGTATATTTCTGTTCATAAAAAGATGCAATTGATTCATTCTTGTAAGGAGGTTGTTGATAACAGTTCTAGTGATAATCCCCTCTATACTGAAGTAGCTCTTGTGTGTAGCATACGTTTAATTTCTAAATGGCCTTTCACTGACATTGAACGCAAGTTAAACCAAATCATTGATTTACTTCTTAGCCTAATTAGATCGTTTAGTTTAGTACAGTTTATTCTCAGTTTTACGTATATTGTTAATCCTTCATTTACCATGTATAAATAGCAATATTAAATTTTACAAAAATTATCTACCACAGCATAAAACATACCATGTAGAACTAAGTGCATATGCATCTATACATCCTTTCCTAGTCGTAAGGTTAACATAACTCTTACAATATCATTGTTTAGGGTAACAATTTGGAAAAGGTAGCCTGCTATAAGTTCCAGGTCGAGTCAGTATAGGAGATGACGGGTGATGTCAATATCGCTGACAGAACCGATATATTTCATTGTGTTTTTGATAACAGTCGCTAGAGGCAAAGTCTCTGAAAACTGATAACTTTGCTTTGTTTACAAACACTTTCACTGGCTCATTGTTTAAAGGTACAATTACATTTGCATCATCTGTCTTCTAGTAATTGCCTTTTAAATATAAATTATATTTCACTATTTATATTGTTTGGCTAAAATTATCGGAAGACAATAGGTGGTCACAGCTTTCATAATGGCTACCTTAATATTAGGATATAATTAATGTGACAAAAGACACGCTTTAAAACGACAACAACTGATAACTTTCTTATTTAAAATAAACGATATTTAGGGACAATGCTGTTTCATCATGTTTTCAATGTTTTTCGATGTTAACTATTTTACTCCACAAGATAATTCTTTCTTGTCAACCATATTTGTTAAAGGAACATTTGTTTGTTTGTAAATATGTCACTTCTATTATACAGTGTTTAATATCAAGGATATTGGACCGGACCGCAATTAAATTCTACGTCTATAAACTAAATGTTAAAAAACATGTATTTTTCGAAAATATATGGTAATATATATTTGGCTTTTGTGTTTGAATTACAGTGTTATAATTATCGACTGTAGAAATATTTTGACGGATGTTTGACGATCTTAAACCTAACACAACAGCATGATACCAAATTAAGGCGCCTAAATATGACCTAGGTCAACTTTATTCTGCTCCCTTTTCGCAATTCCATGCCTTGTTATTTAACAAAACTTAGAATGCTGTATAAAGGTGAATTTGATAGGCATTCATAGTTCACAAGATTTCACATCACCGAAAGGCAGATCTTCTAGTAAAGCTTTTCACGCTGAGTAGATGTTCTGTTAATACCGTTTTGTAATCGGAACCTCTTTATGATTGTCGTTAGCAATTTAGCCATAAAATCAACTTTTTGGGGCTTTCTCCTTCCCGTCCATCTGTGATGTCCGGTTAAGTAACTTTATCCTAACTATAGTGGTCTTTAAATGTGTGACAGAGACGTAAAAACCTTACCATTTCTATGTTATGGATTTTGAGTCGAAATATTATGAAGTAACAGGCACGTGTAAAATATATTCAACTATTTCGTGTTCTTTGCCTGGGAAATATCGTATGCTCAATAACAAGTTTTAGGATTTTCGTTGCGATTGTTATTCAGAATGTTTTTAAAGATTCCTTGGTTTTTGACAATGACATTTCCATATTAGGTAATTGTC
>JAVFBZ010019265.1:1335-11607 GCA_032466195.1 Katharina tunicata | reverse complement strand
CAGACGCAGTTGGTGGAAGCCGTTCTGGTGTGACAAATGATGTGGCAGAAACTACTTTCTTTGTTAAAATGCTATGTTCCAATGAAGTGAGAGTGTCAGACGTAACCTTTCCACCAAACAGAAGAATACTCATTTTTATTGATTTTTTTTAAGAAAGTGCAAAAAATAGTCGTGACATCATTTCGACGTCATGGTGACGTCATTCTACGTCACACTTACGTCACAGAACATTTTAAACATGCTCATTTAGTTAAGAGGTAGGTGAGCAAGCCGGTTATCGGCCATACAACCGCCTGATTTACTTTGAACGAATTCATATTTAGGGTTTGTGGATATGTCTTGTGTTTAACGCCACCTCCTAGTACATTTGAATTTCAAATATTCGTACGAATCTGTAATTTTGTCATTTTTAGTCTCGCTGCGCATAAAAAATGAGTTTTCGAAAAAATGCAAATAATTTGAGTGATCGGCCAGTTAAATTGCAATTCCGGCCATGAAATGTGCGGTTATCGGCCACTCTGGCCGAAAATAGATCCACTTAATCTTACACCGACCACTATGACACGAAGTGAACATTTCGTACTTTAAAGTAATTCATATAGGTTTTAACTCCATTATTGCTTTACATACGAGGAATATGTTATTGACTACAACAGTACGATAGTCCTGTTGATGAAATTGTAATTGCATACCGGCTCGGTATAACTTACTATTATACTTGATAACAGTGGGCTACTAGAAGGGTCCCCTACTATCTGTACCTTAACGTTGGGTGAATCCATATAATTCTTGTCTTGTATTACTCACCTACTATAGATTCAGATTCAAAACCCAGGCTTACTACTGCGAATGACTATAACAGTTAATATAATCGTAAATTGCTATTGGGAACAGATTAATAGCTGACCAAGACGTGTTTGTGGTGATTTGTTGCGAATGAAAACCCAAAACAGTAGGTTATATGTGAATATTCATTTATATTCAGACAAGGGCACATGCGTGAAGTTAATATATACATCATGTTTTCTATCATGGTTTTAAAAGTTTGTGCAAAAATGGAGCCATATTTCAATACAGACCCATGTCACTACTAACTTAGAAAAACAAAACTAGTTCCAAAAATCCACTAAATACGTAAAACGTTTTTGGTTAATTTTAGTTAAAACTTGCAATTGAAACTAGAAACAACTTAAGAGTTAAAACAACGCGGATACTACTGCTGCCAACAAGACATAATCATGCAGTTGTTAATTATGTATACACAATTCACATACGAAAGAACCGTCTGCGGATATTGCAGCACAACCGTCATTGGCCCACAACTGACATTTGGAACATTGCACCCATTCTTCCCCTGGCGTCGATTGACTGAATAGTTCCTCGCAGTACAGACAAGGCACATGATCGGAGGAAAGATCCTTACACTTCTTGGGTGCGATATGATCTATAAGTACTAGGCCCTTACGTTTAACGGTGTTTTCATTGCTTGGCAGACCTGTAAGAGGCGTTTTTTTAATGGTGGAATCTTGTAATTTTACAACGGCAGCAGCCTCCACGGGAAGTTCTCCCGCATTATCTTTCGCACCAGACTTTGCGACCGATTTGTCAGGTGTGTTGGCTGATTTTGGTCTTCGCCTAGGATTTGTTTTGGCTTTTTGATTTTCTTTACAATTTTTCTTCCTTTCCCTCTCTTCCTTCCGTTTCTTCTTAGCATCTTCAAGCGTCTTAATTTCTGCCTCTGCCGCTTCATACATTTTTCGCCCACTGCCGATGATACCGCATAAGGTAATTTTTTCTTGCTTTTTTTTGTGGTTGCTTTCCTTTAGTTTCGTCTTTATTCTGTGGCCAGCAACAATGTTTCTCAAACACTGGAGAAGCGGCGTTAGAACGCACCGTGCCTAAACTGGACTAACTAGATGTGAGATTTCCACTGACAGAAGAGTTTGTGTTAGCAATTATGTTATCAGTAATGTCATTGCTCTCGGCTTCCCTCGATGAGACTTGCAATAACAGTTGATCGATGTCAGTTTGAAAAGTTGAGGTAAATGTTGGATCATTTTCAGGGGACGCTGTGGTTTTGTCACCAGTAGTGTCCATTTCGAATCTCCTCGTTAGCTAGATCTTTACGTTCACTTGCAGACTTTGGATTACATTGAATATGACTAGCTCCGCCTTGTGAATGTAGTTTTGTGACATGCACGTTGCTGTCGATTTGCAAATTATGATTACCAGTAACCTGTCCTGTGACACTGTTCCCTCTGAGTTACGAATGGCATCATGCTGAACAAGAGTGGATATTGCCAGGTTCGCAATGGTATTACTATCATTCCCAATGCCACCTTCAATGTCAGTCAAGCCACTAAAACATACTCTTAGATCAGTGACCGTTGCCTCCGATGGGAAATCAAGGCCATCACAGTTTGTCACTGTAACCAAATCCGCGAATGGCAGAAGAATGTCTTCTGACGATGAAGGCGAATCGGTTGGTTTGGATGACTCAGACTTCAATGTGTCGAGAATTGCATCCAAATCTCTTATATGACCTGTGCTCAGTAGATTTTCTATTACTGCAACGGCAACTTGATATTGTCTACCTTGGTCAGATTCCATGTTGTCCTTGGGTTGGCAACTGATAGGATTGCCCAAAGCAACGCTTCTAGCAGAATCACCGGATACACCTACATTATTGTTGACGCATTTGTTGTAGTTGACTGCGTCCGGATCAAACGGAAAAAGACCACATGCTTTGAAGCCGTCAGATATGGTAGTGGCGGTTATTTGTGACATTGCTTTGTCCAGCACAGAAGCGAACTCCTTCCTGGACAATGACTTGCCTGGGTTTTCTGCTTGCCAAGCTCTTACACGTTTCTTCCACTGAAGTTTTAAAGGCCGAAAAACCGAGACATCTGCCGGTTGTAGGATATGGGTAGCATTGGGGAAAAGACAGTAGAGAATAATTCCGTTTTGAGAACAAAATGCGTTTAGCTGGTAGGTGAAGTGAGCCTTGTGACCATCGATAATGAACAAAACTGGGAGTTGTATTTCATGTTCTATGAGCCATGGATGGAGAACATTGGCTACGTATTCATAGAATGTCCCTGACTTCATCCACACTGAATCTAACAGTCCAATTATCAGGTACTGCACGAACTAAATCTTTCGGTGGGCGTATATAGGGATAGACAACCATTCCTCTGATAACTTCGCCTTTAGCGTTAAAAGTTCCCAACACCGTTAGAGTTTCTTTTCCTTTCCGGGTGCTATTTCATATACATCTTTCCACCCTTTGAGTCCAAGGACCTTTACGCTCTTTGGGCACATTTGAAAATTGGTTTCGTCAGCATTTAAAATTCTTCTGCTATCTTTTAGAAGATCAACATGACCGATTTGTTCAAGGAAACATTTCATGTAAGTAAACCACTTTCGTATATTTGCCTCGTTTACACAAGCTCTAGCCTTGGAGATTGTTTCGGCTGTACGGGACACAATCTGAGGATGTCTTTACAAACAATTTCTGTACCAAGTTTCCCCTGGTCTGTTATTGATGAATGAAGTTTTCCGGCCATCGTCTTTGATAATATTCATCACTGTATCTAATAAATCGTCCTAATTTCACGTAAATCCAGCCTTTGAAAGCTCGACAAGACAATCCTCAAGTTTTGTCTCCTCTTCTGGTGTTAACACTGGGCTGGGTCCCATTCTTCTTTCCTCTAGAACACGTCCTGCCAATTTATCTTGCAGAGTTGCACGAGGGACTCCAAACTGCCGACTTGCTGCTCTTTGACTTGTCCCATTCCTGACGGCTTCGAGGGCTTTCGCCATATTTTCCGCCGCATACTGTTTTTTTTTGTGACATAATCTGAAAAATAAATCACAATTTAATTTTCAACTTACAACAGCTATATAGTTTGTGTTTTTCTTTTTTGATTGATTGATCGATTCATTCATTGGTGTTTAACGCCGCGCTAAACCATTTCATAACTTGACAAACCACATATTCAGATATAAAAACAAAGCTATAAAAATAACGGTTTCGTGGTTAACACTTGAAAACAGAGACATTGCCTGAATGGAGTAAGTCTTACAGGCGGCTGTTGACTGAATTAATTTGATTTTCGTTACCGCCACTTATCGGCCACCCCGGCCGAAGACTGAAATCAGCAAAATAACCCCAATAATCAACTAATACAAGGTGATACAGTTTCAAAAACAAATAAGCAAAGAGGAGTTATTGATGCTTTTCGTATGGAACATATTTTTAGTAATCGGCCACCCCGGCCGATTACTAATATCCTACTCAATTAAATGGTCAGTTACCGGTCAAGCGGTTTTCAGAAAAAAACAGCAACACGTGCTTATTTATTACTGATATTTTATAGGGAAACCATGAAAGAAATAGTTAAAGTATTTACCTAAGACGTATTTCTGTAAGACGATGAAATGCAAAGCACTTCTCGCATGCGCCTGATGTGTTCTGCAAGACTGAAATTGGTGGATTGTTGCAAAATCTGGATATCCTAACTTTGCAGTGCCCGACAGCGTTGCCTGTCGTCTGCTCGTAAATAAAATGAAAACGAGACGGAGGGAGAAATCTTTATTTTTTCTGATTGTCGTTGTTAATTACATTTAGGATAGAGTTTTCATATTCTAAACAATTATATTCTCCCTGGCCGATCACTGGGTGGCCGATAACCAGCATGTTGACCCATGTTTCTATCTATTGGTAATACATTTATTGAGTCTAATTCCAACCATAAAGAAGTTTGTAGTACATTGAAATTTTAGGGCGTGGCCATTTTTAATTTATGCTAATTAACCCCTTTCCCGTGGTCGGATTTTTGAAGACTTTTTTTCTGAGGTTAAGTATGACCCCCAATGCATTTAAAACAATAAAACCTTTTGTTGCAATTTTTTTGGGGTAAGACTATTATTTTTCATATATTGACCCGTCTAAAAATAGTTCGACAGTGTCCAGTTGCTGCAAAAGGATTTTTCTTGGCCCGAACAAAACACGCGACTTCTGTTTGGCACCTAAAGTTTAGATGGCGTATGTTGACGGCCAGGCGGTGTAACTGCTCTTATCTGTTTAGTTGACGCCACTATAATTCGATATCCGAGTGCCATAAAGCAAAACACCACGAAAAGTTAAAGCAGATACAATGTGACGTACCATATCTGAGACCAAAGCGATGTTTTGTAATATAGTGGAAAACGAAGTCAAACGTTCAGACATAATTCATGCCATCTAATGACCAGGTGATCAGATGTAGTTGCAGCTCAACTTGGAAACATTCACCAGGAAATAAACTACCAGACCCTGAAGGGTTAGAAATATTTTGCTGCCGGGTATCGTAGATCTTGTATTCGTCTACAAACAACAGTGTAAAGATAGGCCATTGTGACTGTTTTTTAGTTATAGTTTTTTAATTAAGCTTACCTTATCAACAACAACAACACTATAAGGTACCGGAACTCGGCAAATGAACTTACACCTCTATTTCATAAAATTTTCACATATGTGAAATTCTTTTTCACACATGTAAAATCCCTTTTCAGATATGTTAATTTTTTTTTCACATTCCCACCCAAAATTCTGTATTTTAGGTTTTCACAGAATCACTTGAATAATAAGTATATTTCTATAAAAAGTAAAAGTTAGAGGCATTCCGTTAATTCTACCCCCAGAGAAGGTAAAGGTAGTTTAAAAGCAACAAAAAACCTGAAAATTCTGCCAGAAATTTTAATTGGAAATATGCCAATCTGCTGTAACATCTCAGAAACACTTTGATGTACCGACGTGACACCGAGTCAACCGTGTTACCCACACCCCTTACAAGGTTCAAAATGTTTGTTGGTTCGTTCGATCAAAGTCTTTGTGAGCAAATATGGCCAGCCCTCTTTCCGTTAGAATTCCAACAACTGCTAGATTTCTCCTGGTCCATACAAGCTTTGTACTCAATGAATAGTTTTTATTTTAACGCGACTGTTTTAATTTTTGAACAAACATTAAATCTTGTAAATATCAAGGCAAATGGAATTAGTTCAAAAATCCAAATTTTGGGTGCGTATGTGACTTAAACATAAGTAAAATTCTTTTTCAAATACGTGAAATTATTTTTCTTACATATGTGAAATATAGAGAAAAGTGATAAAACGGCTATACTAAACACCTTTTCATGTATATATACGTCTATTTTTCTTAATAACTGTTTCATATGCATGAGAACGATGTCAGTATTGACATTGAAACGTTGCGAGAAATAAATTGAAAAGTTGTAATCCATATAGTGTTTTGCCTTAATGGTTAAATGATAACACCGTCCCGAGCATCCAATCAAAGAAAGACATATGCACTATAATCTACAGCAAAACTCGATGCTATTTATTGGTTAATTTGTTTCCTTTGCGGTTTACATGGCGTTGCGTCCGTCCGTGGGTTTTGGCGTCGTATGATCGATGACAAATTCATTTATCACAAATCACTATGGTTATACTGTAATGCATACATTCAGTACACTACAACATGAAAAAAAACCCATCAGCTGTTGACATATTGTTGTGACGTCATGATACCGTGTTGATAAGAAACAAACGTCATATGTCGTGAACGTGTCAAATAATGTAAAGTTATATGTCTCCTGATGATGTCACCGCTCAGAGTTATACACTCATATAGTGGATGTGTTTAAACATGTTCTATATTTGATACACTATTTAATCCTACCAGGCGTTGTGATTATAATCAAAGTTTCTAAATACATTGGCCTTCAAGAAACCTTATCTGAGAAACTTGACCGAGAAAATATCTATTCGTGTACATAAGTTGCTTAGCTTACCGGTGCCTTTTAAAATAAAGGGAGAAATAGGAAAAAGAGTTATTAAAACAAGAAAAGCATATACTGTAATAATTAGATCCAGAAAATAAAAGTTTAGAAAAGAGAAGATCAGAGCCAAGAAAAAAAAAGGAAATATTCCTATGTTTTGTCAACACAACCTAACTCGTTCTTATTCATATCTACATATCTGATCTAAAGTTCTATACTAATTCACACGGATCATTGGAAAATATGGCACGAACGCCCCCTTCTTAATCGAGATAAACCTCATATCAAATTTCAAAGGTTCTTTTCACGTGATTCTACGTCACCGTTCAGTCATTCACGTGATTTTCCAAGATACAAGATATAACAAGCTTAAAATTTGATATAAAATCAAGATATAACTATATTTGTCTGTATAAGGTTTACTTTGACAGTAGGACATTAAATATCTTCACACACGAAACGAAAAGGTAAGATTGTTAAGGCAATGTAATCGAATTTGATGTGAACGAGTCGCTTTGATAATAGCTGAATTAGGTAACATTTAGAAGTTGAAGATGATATTAACAGTACTTTATTTAGTTTAGGTATATTATCAACATACCAAGAAGTTTAACTATCATCCACATTGGCGAATGTGAGACCATCAACAGCGTGGGACCATCAACAATAATAAAAATACCGGTACATAACTATTAAAACACACAATTTTTTTGACTTGCTGAGAAAAGGGACAGTACTTAGTCACTTAAAATGTACAGCCAGAATACCAATACCAATCAACGAAATTAATAAACTAGAAAAGGCAGATTGCACGTAACAGCATAACACCGCGGAGCCCATGCATGCCCGGTGCACATAGCACACGATACTTAAGCTGCTAGGTCAATCCGGAGTTGAGCATACATACGGAAGTTAGTGTTTTTAACCATTGAAGTAAACATTTTCAAGTTGGTAAATATTTTTATTTATTTATCATAGTCGTGATAAAAGAGTCGCCAACATAGGATCAGTTGTGACATAGATTGGAAATAGGCGTGGTTATATTGCTGATCGATCTCAAATGATTTCTTATTTAGTATACCGACTAATTTTAATCGACAACGAGCGACTGGCTGTAGATCTGTTAAATAAGTATATATGTTAGGTAGCACATGCATATTTGTTGTCATATATGTGTTATTTGTTATAACAAAGAATTAACCTTAATTTATTTATAACTGGATTTTGTCTTCTTTGTCTTATTTTTCCTAATTTGTTTTATAGATGAGTTATAATCAACAACAGGGTGGTTATTATCAGGGCCCACCCGCCGGCGGATATCAACAACAAACTACAGTGTATGCGGCTCAACCACAAGTCGTGTATGTATAGCCTATATGTTCTCTCCAATGATTGTGCACCAGAGATATTGGTTTTCTAAGCGTTGTTATTATATGCCGCTTGAACGCGAGAAACGGTCATGGATGCAGAACATATCCACAGAACATACACTGTCAATGATGTTTATGAATTACAGATACAAACTAACAGTCGTAAGGAAAAAATAAGTAGAAACAATAATACATTATGTTTAAATGTACATCCACCGAGAACCGCAAAAGAGGAGACTTGGTCTAATAATACGATATATCCAACAAAATGATTCTAAAATAAGACTACCGTATCGAGAAACAGTGATAATGATACTACAGTAAAATTATCACAGTGACCTTGTTATGCACTTCTTGATTGACCTAGCGTCATATTAATAACAGTAAATGTTGTTTTATACGGAGAGTAATTTTTTAGTGGACCTTGGACACTAATCAGATATTTAGCACTAACAATAGTCGATTATATCTCACCACAAGCTTTACAACTTTTATTGGTCTAGGTAGAGTGAGGTAGTTTAAGTTTGTTTGTCTATATCGGTTCAGTCCTCTTACCTTTGGATATTTAAATAATATATAAAATCTATACTCTCAGTATTTAACAATTATGATAAAAAATACCCTTTTTCTTTGGAGCTCCATATCAAACGATTTTTTTCTCTTTCAGCTATGTAGAAGGTCGCAGTCAGGAGAGTCGAGATGCTGAGATGGCCGCTGATTGCTGCTTACTGGCCTGCTGTTGGACAGTGCTATGCTGCTGTTTAGCAAGCAATTAATTAAAGGCAGCCGTCTTTCGTATCCTATACAAAGACGGCTGCCAATTACGCCTGCGGACAATAAGTTGACACTGTGTTTTAATGTGTATTCCTGAAGTCAGAAGCTTGTAACAACATCACAACGTTCCATCCCCAACATTTTGTGTATATATTTTATAATATCGAAAAGAAGAGTAGAAAGTTTAATTGTAACCAAGATTTTAACGTCTTCTTATTCAACGAGTCATTTTATATGCTTATAACCACATCAGCATACTTGTTTATACATTTATTTGTAACCAAGATGTTAACGTCTTAATATTCAACGAATCATTTTATATGTATCCAACCATTTTATGAATACATGCCTGAGTCATTCAAACTATATACGAAGAGAAGGAGAATCACACATGTAGCATAAACATAATTTTGTATACATTTATCTATTGGAAAGAGTTCAACAGGACTACAACAAAACATTGCAGGTTACTTACACATTGTTTTTGTTATGTATTATATTATATTACCAATGGTATATTAGGTGTCGTGAGGCTTTCATTTATACGTCCAGAACGTATTCCAAAGACATTTATGACTCATCGGATCTAAACAAAATATGATTTGTATAGAAAACCCGCTGATGATCAATGGCAGTTAAATATTTAAAATGACATTATGGGCTGACGAATGAGGGAGAACATTTTGTCTGACGACATGTTGTGCCAGAGGTAACGGGACGATACGCAATACATTCCCTATCCCCTTATTTCCCTTAAAAACTGACGTCCTTCACATTCCAGTTTCATGCAGATTTGCTGACATGGCATAAAAACACCTTCATCAAATCTCAAGTAGTTTACAGACTTTATTATCTATTCATGTAAAAGGGATTAATAAATATAATGTGATCATTTCAAGAGAGATCTTGTTCGCTAATTTGGTACAAAGAAACGCAAACAGTTACTGTTTAATAAAGACGAAATTTATTTCGTCTTTATTAATTATTTGTTTATTTTGGGTACGACATGCATTAGTGTTGTTTATCATTAACACTTTAAGGCATACGTGATTGTAGGTCGAGCGAGACATTGGTTTTAAATGTATTGACGCATTTGTCTGTGCACAATGTGTTTGTTAATGTTTGTAGATATAAGCACACGGAGTGGTGTGAACAGTGTGTTTTGATACTAAGTTCGTTTTTTGGTATAGGGATAACACTCTATGAGACTGAACAAATTCTTGTTCAGACTTTTTAGACCCTCGCGGGAATTGAACCAATGACCCTCAGTGTCGTATGCCTTATCAATCTTATAGCATATACAA
>JAVFBZ010019232.1:0-11609 GCA_032466195.1 Katharina tunicata | reverse complement strand
CAGTTTAGTTTATCGTTCTAAATGAATTTGAGAAATTTTAAACTTTATGTTTTTTCTATGGCTGTTTCGGCTATAAACAATTCAGAAGAGTTGTGTATTTGTTTATAGTTATCGGAGGAATTGGCATAAATTTTGTTTTAGTTCTGTTCAGGGACAGAACCCTGTTATGGTGCTTGTATCATCAGCAAATAATATGAATTTACGTGAAACAGCCCAAAGGTCGTTAATGTATAGTAGAAAGAGAATTAACCATAGGATGGATCATTGCGGGACACCGCATGTGGCAGTCGATGAATCGGAAATGACAGTGTTGAATGTGGTACATTCGGTTCTATCTGTCAGGTAGCTACGTAACCAAGTGTGTGATTAACCCCGGAAAGGGAAGTCCTTTAGCTTATTTAATTATGTTGCATGATTAACGGCGTTGAAAGCTTTTGGTAGTTCAGAAACGATCACCACTTGTTAATGTTTCTTTTCGGTAGCTGATGATAAGGTGTCATACAAATGAACTTGCAGCATATTGGGTGGAATGGTTAGTTCTAAATCTGCATTTGAAAGTATTTATTATGTTATTGGATTCTATGTAATCAACGACTTAGTTAACTGCTATTTTTCCAGGATTTTGATGAGGTAATGCAAGGCAGATATTGATCTATAGGTCTTAAGTAGATAGGCTGATGAGCTGTGTTAATAAGTGGAAATTTAGCAGATTTGAGTCAATCAGGAACTACACCTAGACAGAAAGAGAGATTAACTATGTGAGTTAGAGGAACGGAGATGTAGGATGAAAACTAATTTGACAATCGATGTTGGGATCCCACCAGGCCCAGTGACAGTAGAAGATTTAAAAGAAACTTATAACGGATTGTAGATCATCTGGGGAAATAATTGCGAATGAGAAATGATAACAACTGGGATTATGACGATTGGGGCTTACGCGTAAACATGGGGTATTTGAGGCAAACATAGTCATTAAAACTGTTTCCTATTATATCTGATCATTTGTCTCTGTTCCGTTTATATTTTAACAAATGGAAAGTTGGGAACTGTTATTCTTATGGATTAGTTCCTTGAGAACGTATTTTTAATATGTGCATTTTCTTGTTCAATTTTTATTTAAAGTATGTTTTTTCTACTTGTACGAAGGAGATTGTTTAGTTTATTTCGGCACATTTTGCATTGTTTCACAGTTTTAATAGCGTTTACTGAAAATTGTAGTCGGTAGAGTCGATATTTCTCATAAATAGAGGTCACGACGTAGCCAGAAACATGATTTATTTCAGTATATTCTTTATTGTTTAAAGTTTTGTAACGGATGACAGTGTTCTTTAGCGTACCTTTAACATGACAAAACAATAACAAACTATAGGTTTAAAGGGTTATATGGTTTATACATGAACAGGTACAAAAGCTGAACCCTCTTTATGACATCATGAACCTCATAGTATCAATCGCCCTCTGGCAAAGGACATTATGTTTCCAGATTATATTCATGCTGTCATACTTAACACTAGAAGAACATTATCTTTTCATCAGCAAAACACTCAAGTGACTTCACATATTTTGGTTGTGTTAGAGTTGCCTTCTGCTGTTGGAACACACCGCCAGAATATAAGTGAAATACCGTTGAGCATGGCGTTAAACACCAATCAATCAATCATAATAATACTCGCTTTTGAATAAATGTCCCGAGGCACAACATCTCATCTTAAAACGATGTAAAATGAAATACACAGAATACAGTAACGTGCGGGCGTTTTCTGTTAAGAAATATCTCCTACGTATCATTTTAACCCTCCTACGTGCAGAAGTTTGCTGTTTAGAAATATCTCCTGCGTATCATTTTAACCCACTTCATGCAGAAGTGTGCTGTTTAGAAATATCTCCTGTGTATCATTTTAACCCTCCTATGTGCAGAAGTTTGCTGTTTAGAAATATATCCTACGTCTAATTTTAACACACCCAGGCAATTGCTGATGAAACTAAACCCCAAAATAGTTGTGTTCTGTCATGACTGTATGATAAATATTTGATGAATATTTGATCATGTTGTCATAAACACGTTTCGTATTTTTGCTAAAGGTATAAAACTCTTGCCCATTTATTTACTTGTGTTTAAACTTGCTTCATTGGTATACTATAAAAGACCTTCCCTAATGAGCAAACGTAAGTGATTTTACCTGTGATTGTAGCAACACCCATTGCATTAAACACATCCGGGAAATATGCGACTGGTAATATTTGGATAGACAGCACAATTGTTGTTTGTTTGGTGGTTTAAAGAGGATTTTACTCATCTGCCTGGGTGACTTGATCCACTGTCACTGTTGACACTGGACTATTGTAATACTCCACAATACGACCAGTTTTGATGTTTGATACCTCGTACAATTAAAATTTACTTCCCTTTGCCACGTTTGTTGACCAGGGTCGTTTTGACAAAATACTTAGTTTTTAAACTAGCTTGCTCAGATAAATTATTTTACATCAGAACCACATGATTTCATTTACTTCTGTTCTAGAAAAAGCAGGTAGCAAAACGTTCCTGACATGCTAACGCTCAACAACAGTACCTGGTGTCATGAAGATAGTTACTAAAAGACGAAGTTCAATGATGAACTAGAATTTGTTCATTTAAATCATAAAGGAAATAAAGACCAGCAATCTATATACATCTAATCATGCCATAGCGCATAAACCCGTCTGTTTAAGATCATATACATGTGTAACATTAGGTTCGTAAAAGCTTGCTCGATCCATCACCAGCCTGCCTGTTAAGTCCTCTAGGGAATGTCCTGTTTTCTAACCAACTGCTTCATGTAACTAAGACATGTTGGCCTCGTTTAAAGTGAGAATAATTGCGTGCTAAGGTATTTTCAATCCATTTACATTTCTCTCTCAATTAACTGTAATAGTCTGTCTCTGTGGGAAGATATAGTTCAGAAATTGAGTCACGCATGGTTATATACTAAACTGTACTTACTCGAGTTGTCTGGTAAATATTGGTAAAGCCATTTTCCGAACCCTCAGTTGTGTATGTACCGTATAACGATCGATATAGGATATTCAAAACACCGCCAAACATCCGATTGAAATTTGTTTTAAGGCTTGTTTTGCCTTCCCCTAAACATTTTCCTTATTTTGAAATACGAAACATAATATCAATCAAAATATTAGATAACATGGACAAATGGGCTTTAAGTTAACGTCGTTAGTATCGAATCCGATCACACGCTTACTGGGTTATACAAAGCGGCAAACCTCTCAGAGTAAACACAGAATCGTGATCTTAAACCGAGTTCCCAGTTTTATAGAGAGATTGTGTGATTTTTACAAACTGTTAAACGATTTAAACGTTTCCGCTAATGTGATGATTTGTTTTGTGTTGCCTGTGAATGGACCGTATCATGCTTTTCAGCGAAAGATCCACTGGAAAACCCCTTAAATATCTCAGATTGACGTGTGGACGAATAAGGCACGATTGAAGGCGAACCATCCAATGATCAACCAACTGAACAACTGCGCAGCCACAAATACTGCCCATCTATTAGTTCAATCGATGTAGTATATGTTTTGTAAATTTCATGAGTAATTCGGAAATAAAAATCTTTTTATTTAGTACATATGCACAATTTATTTCAATAACTTAAGACCACACATGTTTATCGGTGATAAAGCACAAAAAGCCAAATGTTCAAATGCTCTCGATATTATTAAGGGCGTGTCATGCACGTGATTGCTATGTAAAGTGTATAGGCCCGATTCACCATCTGGTTCTCCGTCTGAGCTCTGTTGCGTTCCGTATTTCAACAGTCGAGAGTCAACTAGCCATCCTTATACCATCGAAGAATAAACATTGGTCTCCTAATATGCTAAAAAAATAAAAGCCTACTACTGTGTTGTTGGTCCAGCGTTTGCAGGAAGGATTTCCTACATTTTGATTCCGTATTAGACCACATCTGTCAAATGCTAGAATATTTCAACTGTGTATTTTCCATCTTCTCCACGACCTTAGCTGACTTTCTATGTGCGGGATCAAAATAAGTATGAAACTTATCTGCATATATGTGGCGTGATAAGGGAGGGCCACGAGAACCATTCCTTCATCTACACCGATGTGTCGAATACTAAAGACCGGATGGCAGCTGCAGCTGTTTGGTTGCAGCGACAGGCATTCCTTTACCGCCTTTTAGTTTCGTCCATCTTTTCTCCAGAAGCCAAGGTTACTTCACTTGCACTAGAGCTACTTTCTAAACACTATCTTAAGAAAGGTATTATATGCAGTGCCTTACTGTCGTGCCTGTTAGCTATAGGCAGTTTTAAGGTCAAGTCATCCTGCAGATTCTTACTCAGTATAAACGTCCAGTAGCCAATGGAGCAGAAATTCTCTTCTGTTAGTTACCCAACCATCTGCGTATCCCACAGTTGTAGACACGAAAGCAAAAGAAGCCCATTTCTCGATCGAAAGTATAGTATAATGATCTTAAACCAAATATAACCAATTTCATAGCTGAACTTAAGCAGGGTATTTGGGACAAAGAAGTCCATACAAAAACTTCATTAAATACCATAGCACACAAGTATTACTTCCATTGAATGTCTCGAAACGATCAGGTGGTAGACCAGAAAAACCCAAAACAACAAACATATCTGATGGTAATATCTAGGTAAAAAAAAAAAAATATTAGAGTGTCCCTGTGTCAGAGCTTATCGTGGAGATATATTCACAGCCAGTGTCATCCTTATTTTACTCGAGTTAGAATGCCTTTGTAGGCAAGCCAACATTTCTTTCTCACAAATCTTTTTGGATTCCTGCCTATTAAGACGCTCAAATTTAGGTCCGATACAAAGTCACTGCAATAAAACGCCAATCAACGCAGATGACATACATTGGCTAACATCGTTTTAATCAAGAAACTGCAGTCATATAAAACGACCCTTCTGTCAGTTTGACTCTTGGCATAAGTCCACAAGAGTTCAAATCCCACGGACAATATACAAGACACAACCCAACAGAAATTTACCAGCAGGAAAATTAGACAATAACAGTTTATTCTATCATCAGTTGTTATTTTCAATTGGAAGGGTGGCAAGGGCACAGTTTTCTTTTATAGATGGCTGTTTCTCAAAATATAATATTGGAGCAAAAAAAGTAGTAATCTAATCATTTGTCGAAGATATAATGGTGGCACTTGCAATTCAATACTATTTTTAAGTTCCAAAAAAGAGAATTCAAAACGCTCCCAATGCATAAACTACGAACTAGAAAATCCCACAAACCATTTATATACATCCATGTTAAGCTTATTCTACCAAATGCAAAGAACTCGTACTGTATTTCAAAAGTGGATTCTAAACATAAACTAAGAAGGAGAACATCCCATATGTCAATTGTATTGTGTTAAGCAAGTGCGACTCGAAGCGAAAGTGCAGACTTTACACACTACACTACAAAAGACATCAAAATGTAATTTATTTTAAATCGGAAGCAAGTTCTAACATCAAAGGCTCTGAACCATCAATCAAATCACAGCACTATCTCACTCCGCTAATTGAAGTTTCTTATCAACCGTAGCGCTCATCAATCCTTAAACCTATCGAACCATTCTATCTAACGTCTATAGCGTTCAGAATATGCCAACTGTCTCCTCAACAAAATCGCCCTTTGCCGTTATTAGATTGAAGACATATTGCAAATAATGTGACGCCCAAGCCGCTCTTAACTGTCCAGGAGTTGAATGCGGCCCTAACTGCTCCCTGAAAGGTCAGTCATACCTCAGGGGGATAATAATAATATCATTGAACAGCTACTGACAATAACCATTTAACCGTCATTCAAAAGTACTATATGGGGTTTGTGTATAAAAAAAACTTCTGCGTCAACGTGAGCGATAATCCAATAACTTCCCTAATGAGACTTTGGGTTGAACAATTTACTGCCGCCAAGCCTGTGTCACAATGAACTCTTCAGATTTATCGAATTGACAGTTCTTCGTTGGAATCAAATAAACAGAAAGACAGACATGTCTTGAAGGCAAATATAAATTGTCTCCACAGTTTTGGTATGAACATAGCTAACAGAGGGATAACTATACATGTTCGTGATATCACGTAACATTGACACAGTGTATATAACAACTTGTGCCATCTGTCTGAAATAATACCTCGTACAATTAATGAGTTTTCGTATTTTGGTTTATGTATTGAGGTAAACAATAAAGAATATACACAAATCATTAAAACGAACACACCGCCTTTAACCACTCACATACTTTTTGCATCAGAACATTTTCCACTTTGCGTAGTAAGTCCAAGATAACTGCAGAAGAAGCTGTCTGGCTAAATAAACAGTGACTTTAGTCTTAAGTGATGTAACATCAGGCTATTTTACGAAGAAAACTATGTGGTTGATAAGTCCCCGATAGGCAAAGAACGGTTAAAAGGAACAACAAACTAACATTTGCTTATGTTTATATTATAGAAGATACAGAATTTGTATTAGACAACGCAGATGTCTATAATAGGCTGCTATTGTTAGCAAAAAGGCATAGCGTTAGCCTCTAATGACCAAACCATCCGATTTACTAGGCATTCAACCACCCGATTTACTAGGCATTCAACCATCCGATTTACTAGGTTTATTCTATGAACAGAAAAGGGCTATTTTGCTGGCTCTAGGCCTTATTGTGAAGCACCATCTTTGGAAGGCTGTAATAAGCAGTTATGCGCTGTCGTACGTTTTGGCTATTGACATTTTCGCGCACCCATCAGTCGTGTAGATTCTCACTCACCATAACGGTTTAGTAGCCAATGTGTCAGAAATTCTCTTCCGCTGGATACCCATCTTGGTATCCCCTGAAAAACATTTGTAAACAGGGAAGCCAAGTCAGTCCTCATCAAGCCAATTTCTTAATGTAAAGTATACTATAAAGATCTTAAACCCAAACTTACCAAATACATAGTTAATCTTAGGCAGGGTGTTTGAAACACAGAAGTCCGTAACAAACTTCATGACATACACCCTACCATAGCACAAAATTAATACTCCCATGGAATGTCTCGAAATGGTCCAGTAGTTCTAAGTCAGTTCACTAAGCAACATCTCCTTGACAAGGATGAATAAGAACCAAAGTGCTTTTTTCGATATACATTAATGACATTGCATCTGACATAGGATCAAACATTAGACTCTTCGCGGATGAAACTTCCCTATACATATCTATTGAAAATCGACAAATTGGGACAGACTTGCTCAATAGGGATCTAACAAAAATGTCTGAGTGGGCAAAAGCATGGTTAGTGCAGTTTAGCCCCAGCAAAATGGAAAGTATTCTCTTTTCGCGAAAACATGAAACAAATTTCTTTGTTTCTATCCAATGTTAAAATCCCACAGGTGCAAGCCCATCAACACTTGGGTATCTTTTTTCAGTCTGACTGCAAATGGGACCAACATATCCAATACATTGCTAAGAAAGTAAGCCCTATGATAAATTACTTACGCATCTTCAAATATAGGCTCAATAGGAAATCTTTAGAAATAACGTACAAATCTTTTATTCTTCCTGTATTCGATTACGGAGATGTTGTACTTGATAATTGCACTATTCAACAAGGTACAATTCTCGAAAATCTGCAACTCGATGCCTTAAGGACAATTTGTGGCTGTCCACGAGGGACCAGTCATGGTCTAATTTATAAGGAAACTGGATGCATACCTTTATCCTAGCGCCGAAAGCGTCATAAGTTGATTTTATTTTATAAAATGATCAACAAACAAACTCCGGCATATCTCACGCAGCTTTGGCCTCAATATGTTGCCGATGTGTCGCGGTATGCGTTGAGGAACTCGGGCAACTTACAAATCCCTTTCTGCAACAGTCATTTTCCAGAATTCGTTTTTGCCCTCAGTGACGTCATTGTGGAACAGCCTACATGCTGACATTCGTAATGCCCAATATCTTACTGTGTTTAAGGCAAAGTTATGTAATGGTGGTTCTAGCGTGCCATCTTATTATTATAATGGAGAATGCCATTTGCAAATTATTATGTCACAATTAAGACTTAAATGCAGTATTCTTAATTCAGATATGCTTAATCGCCATCTAACTGATTCACCACGATGCCAGTGTGGCTTTCCTAATGAAGACTGCGAACATTATATAAAGTTCTGCCCTTGTTATCAGCTATCCAGAGTGCGTTTTCTCTCCGAATTATTAGGCTATTTTACTCTGGATGTTCTGATATGAGGCAGCTCTGAATTATATTATAATGAAAATGTAGATATCCTTTGTCAGCATGCACGGTTTCATCTATCACTCAGACAAATTTACAGCTGTTCTTGGCAAATAGTTCCAAACTAATCAAAACCAACGAATTTATCAATAATAAAATAATAATAATAATTATTAAAGAATATATTGTATAATTACTCTTGTAATAGACAGCAGCGTTTCCCATTTTAATGAGCTTTTGTTTTACTTATGTATTATACCTTATTTACTACTTGTTGTTTATATATGTTTTACAAGGAGCGGTTTTTATTTTGCCTCTTCACCAACCCTTATTTCATATGAAATAAAAATACTGTTTAAATTAAAGTGTGTAATTTGTGACTGCGTATACGACTTCAAACACATATTGTTTGACTGTGTGGACTTTGCACCTTCTCAGACAACAGTTCTACGCAGTCACCCCTATTAAGGACTTGTTTGAGAGCATAATAATTGCTAGCGATGTTGTCATCAAGTACCTTAAGAGGATCGGTGTGTAGCCCCAGATATAATTTTTTATTCAATCAAGACTGTGATTGAACATTTTTTAACATTGCAATTTCTTTCAATTATATATATCTTATTCTTAACAGATGAACATATTTGCAGTCAGATTTTAACTTCAAGAATGTCTGCAAGATTCAACACCAATTAAAAAGTACTACTAAGTTCACTGTATCTCTTATTTTCGTGTAAATGGCCTCGGTTTGAAAAATGTTAAAACGTAGCTGAAAATCTTCTGAATGTGGCGTTAAACGCTAATCAATCAATCAATCAAACAATCCAAATGTCACTGAAAATCTGTAAGACTCAAATATAACAGGAATTTGCCAGCCTCACAAATAGGCAATATCAGTTTACTCTATCATTTGTTCCTTCCTTGTTTTTGTTTGATTTTCAACCAGGATAGCAATGACAGCTAAACGTTTACCGAATTTGTCAAACTTATTCGGATTAATGCAAAAAATTTAAATGATTAAAACTAAACTGCAAATGACACCTGGTCGTGCTTTAGAGAATAAAGAAGAAAGTAATCTGCAAACCAATCATTAGTCAAACGACTAGCTGTGACACTTGTAATTCCAAGGGTATTTTTATTTCCAACAAAATAGGATTCAAAACGATCTCTTAACACAAACAACGAACGCAAACATCCCATACAATGCGAAAACCATAATGCATAAGAGCAGATACCGTATCAAAAACTACAAGAAACTGACTTGCAAGATTATTTTTAAATGGAAAGCAATTGTTCACAATTAAGGCTGTATACCAGAAAGCAAATCACAGCACTATTTCACTGCGCAAATTGAAGCTGTTCATCAGCCGTAACAATTCAATTGTAAAGTCTAAGTTCTTAACCTCATCTCTTGTTTTATGTAACAATTCTATCTAACTACAGTCATATACATTATAATATCGTAAATGTTTACCTTTAGCCGTTATTAGATTTAATTCATATTGCAGTCGACTCAACACGTTCTCGCAAAGATTATTACCATCTGTCCCATCGTTAAATGCGGCTCTGACTGCTCCCTGAAACGTCAATCCTATCCCTGGGCGAAAATAATGCCATTGTACATCTACCGCCAATAACCATCAAATCTCTATTCAAAAGTATTATATTGATTTAGTGTATTAGAAAGGCTTCTGTGGCAGTCAATGTAAGCGAGAATCTAATCATGTTCCCAAGTTGAATTATGGTTGAGAAATTTACTGCCGCCCTCGTCTGTATCACATTGGACTCAGATTGATCGACTTGACAGTTCTTAATAAACAAGATAAAAGATAAATCGTCTTCTCGTTTTTTGTTTAAACATATCTAACTGAGGGATAAAACTAGATACGACTTTTGTTAGAGGGCAAACGAAGTATTTACATGGTCAGTTAGATAGTATCAGATATAAAAATAGTATACTTGTGTCTCGTGAACAACGTCACACCGTTTGCATAAGATGCGCATAAAGTGCATAATTATACCCTTTACGTTTTAACGTTATTGGTAGATTGTCAGCAGCGATTATTCTTTACGTTATTTTATGTGACGGCATTAATAGATTGGCTAGTCCGTATTAGGTGCATGCACGACCCTTATACTAAATCCTATGGGGTAGGAACTGACCAATCGGATTGTAAACAAAACGCTTTCAGGGGTAATAACTATACATAACCATGATATCACACAACAGGGACACAGTATACATAAGATAAACACGGAAGAAGAAAAGTGTTGACATCCGCTTCGGACCAAGTTATTTTCTGATTTTGTTCAATGCGTATTTTAGGGTGGGGTGGAGTGACTTTCTCGTCTTAACCCATACTATTTAGGTCTGTCTAATGCAGACACGAGTATCAACTGAGACATGTAAATAATCCTGTGGCCGAGAGTTGTTCTTGTTTGTTTATAATTATTTTACGCATGTAATGAATTTTATCAAATTTCAGTTTTGTTAAAATATCCACATCCCAATGGATAGTTGATTAAAAGGTATATTAAATCAAAAAGTTAAATTTGAATGAGTTTGGTGTAGTGTAGCAAAACAATGCAGAAAATACTAGTCACACGCCTTAGTAACTATTTTTATCGGCTACCACTATTCTTAGACGATTTGATCTACAGGCACTTTTCGTGTAGAGCTTATTAAACTTTCTCCGATAATATGCTCTTCTAATGCAGTGTACAACGATTGCAAAGAGACCCCTTCGTTCACATAACAGATATTGAGTACGTGCATATTTTTTTCCTTTTCTGCCAAAGTTCTCTGAAAGGCCAGCCGCAATTAGTTTCGCTGATAACCTCAACAAAAGACTGTATCCATTTCGTCTTTGTTCAGTTCTTCGATAGAGTTAGGATATTACAGAATTTGCTGTCAACGATGGGAGTTATGTAATAATTTAATAATTTACAAAACGGAACACCAAGGAGAGCTATTTAATGTATCCAAGTCTGTCCAATATAAAATGCGTTCATTGGTTACCTTGATAACATTTCATTTAAAACTGGGGTCATTTCAAAAATTCTAGTGGTTGCCATGGCAACATTTATTCTTAATAAAAATAGTTACATCTAGAGATAAACAACTTAAGCAAGAACTGCTTATACTGGTTTTCGAAAGATTTTATGCATCTCAAAATAAAAAAACCATTCATTTGGGAATAAAATCTCGATGAAATTTGTGGATCTCATGGCAACAATTTCAAAGCTTGATATACCCGGGTAGAGAATATGTGAACCGGATATTGGCTTAATTGACTCACACATGGTACTAGCAGGGCAACTGTATACAATAAAAATAGTTCATCTGCAGGGTTCATTAAGAACAACTAACTACTGTACCT
>JAVFBZ010019199.1:0-11611 GCA_032466195.1 Katharina tunicata | reverse complement strand
TATATATTTTTGTATAAATGTAGAGAAAGAAAATTTTGCTTGCCTCCACCGGGATTCGAACTCGGGTCTCTGGCTACATGTACATGTAAGCATTTTGTTAACGGGTTAAGGATCTGACAAGAAGATAAATGCACATTAAGTGACTAACTCATATACTGTATACTGTATTTTTCTTTATATTTTCAGATGGTTTCTTCATTTTTACATTATTGGTCTTATTTGCAACACAAGCTCTCTGATGATAATTTATGAGGTTTGGAGAGTTCATCTGCCATTCACTATTGAAGATTTTCTGCAAGTCATTCATTTAGGAAAACCAAACTATTCTGGTATGTTCATATGCTGGGGATAGTATATACATTGTAATTTAGCCTAATTTTATATTTAAGAAGTTTACAGTACTTTTCATAGTAATTTGTAAGACTAAATATATAATGCAGGGATACAATGCCTAGCATTTATCAGCCTTGCAACTCGCTCCAACTGTGTTTTTACACCTTAATCTTTACTTGATGCATCTCACCATGACTGAGTTTCATGATCTAACAGCTATTTTCACTTGATCTAATTGGAGTTTATAAAAATAAAATATTTATTTATTTTATTACCCAGTATAAAGACATATAAAGGTACAGATATACATATTACTAATAGTTTTAGCATGTTTAGCATTTACATGTAAGTATAAACAAGGGAGAAATTGGGGTGGGAATAAACCTGTATAGAGGCTTGTTCTATCCAAGAAATGAAATAAGAATTAGGAGAATGGCAGCATAGTAAAAGAATAGATTTTAGTGAAAGTATATATCTGAAAAATAAATTGAGGAATATATAACAAGTACACTGTACATTAACATTTAGCAATCACAACTTCCTCTTTTTTAAACAAATGTCTATGGCTTTGTCTATTTGCATCTTTAAGTATTAGTTTATTAGTTTTAGAAATTTCCTAAACATAATGTTACTATGGTAAAGAAAATAGCAAACATTTCCAGCAATCTTGGGTGCTATCTAAGTGGTCTTGGGGAAACCCCTGCAGGCACTCGGTTCTCTGACTTATGTGTTTGAAAGCTTCTTAAATGTTACACATGAACATCAATAAATAATATATTTGTTTCCTGAGAGCCCTGTCTAAATGATGCATGGATATTTATACACTGTTTGTATGTCTATTCTAATTTCTAATTGTATATTTACCTCAGCGGATCTCAGCCCTGTGTTTCCAGTTCTAGTGGTGCTGGTGTTTGAAGAATTACAGATTTTGCGACGTCTTTATGAGAGTATGTCTGTGAGTGTGTATTCCGACAGTAAGATGAGCATGATTCACTACTTCACAGGGATAATCCTCTACTCCACATTCAGTGTTAGTCTACTAGCAGAACTTGTTCAGCGGAAGAAAATGCCAACAGAAGGTAAAGTTTGATACTTTTCAGGGGTAATCCTCATGGTTCGAATTTGGCGCCTGTGTGTCCATCCGAGACAGGTAAAAATTCTGACGGACTGGCAAGATCAAGATGAAGCCAGTTCGTCAGACTGATTTAAAATTTTAGTCTGAATTTTAATTAAACTGCGCCTGTAAGTAAAGTTCTGGGAAAAAATAGTTTTCAATGTGACTGATTTGCAGAAAGTTATTTGTAAATCCCCTGCTTGTAACAGCAGTAGATATGACCGCACTCTCCGGTTGAATGATAACTGATCCGCCATCTTGCTGCTGCACGAGTTGATTCTCAGTCTAGCAGCCAAGCACGAGGCAACTCAGGACTGTCAAACTTTATCGCGACTGGGGTTGTTTCTTTCACAGATGAACGTAAAAAGGGAAGTGTGGTGTCCTGTACCGCGACAGTTCACGCCGATGTCCGACTTAGGTTAAACAAAATTTAATTTTCCTTTCATGAAGTTTACTTATGGTTGTAGCCTACACTTAGTATATATATTTAAGCACATTTAGCCTTATTAATATTTTTTTCAAGTATTTTATCTTTGACAAGTGAACAAGTGGAAAATATGCCACCTTGCTATTTTTGATCTACATGTAATTAGTTGTAATGGCTTTCCGTTTCACGGACTGGTAAAAACATTAGATCATCAGTCTGACGGACTGGTGGAGATTTTTCCCAAATTCGAACCCTGATCATGCAAGTGAGTACACTTTTGTTTCAGCTAGGCTGTACAAAATGTTTTCCGCTCAACATATTAAAGGTGGTAACGGTAACATTTTCCCTTGGATACTGAAAATATTTTAGGACTGGTTGTCATAGCAAATGTAGAACTTTTATTTTCCTAGCAGCTCTAGCCAAATGCAGGTGGTTGAAAAGAAGCTTTCTATAGCCTGACAGTCTCGGAGTCAAGCTTTCTATAGCCTGACAATCTCAGAGTCAGGTCACCAGGCAGTAGATTTGTTGTGATGGTTTGTTCTATGCCCATTGAATGTCCTGTGTTGTCTTCTCTATTGTTGTTTCCTTCACCCCTAGTACAGATATGCCTTTGTATGAGGGGAAAGAACCAAAAGTACAGCTGTAATCCTGAATCCTCAATTAATTTTGAGCCAGAATGGTTCTACGAGTTAATATAGGATTGTACAGTAGGTGTCCTGTTCAACGATCACTGTTCCTGTTATAATGAAATTGAAAGCATTTCAATATAGTTCGAATCGTTATTCAAACACAAGTCAAATTGATTCAAATGCAGAACATGTCTTGTTACAAGAGGATATATTTTTTATAGAGGATAACATTTTATGCAAACAAAGAAAAGAAATAAACTGAGCTCATTTGAATTGTTTGCTATTTTGCATTATCAATAATTTTGTTATCTTTCTGTTTCAGTAAACTGGGCGTTGAGTCTACCTCAATGCGCTGGTGTAGTCCTGTTTATCTGGGCATGGTGTAAACAATATTCTCTGACCAAAGCACTGGCTAAACTACGCAAAACTCGTACAGGTAACAATACACATCTCAGAAAGTGAGAGAATCTTGAATATATACAATATGCCCATAAATCAGTAATTTATAACGTTAGAATGTCTTTCAGGAACTCTGACAGATTGCCTTAGTTGGTGTTTGAACTTGAAGCATGTGTAATGCTGATTAAGCTGGATTCTTCAAAAATATTTCACACAGAATGCTAAGGAAAAATTTCAAATTCAAATTCAGAATGAGATCCATTTTAAGGTGTAAGAAACATGTTTTATGCTTTTTTCATACGCCTGTCATTTTAGGCAATCTATTATGTTATGGTCCACTGGTTGACTTCCAGATGTTCATCTGAAAGTCCACACCAGATTCCACTCGGTTTCGAACTTGGTGGGAATAATCCATGAGGAAATGTTTCCATTGGATTGAGTTTAGCATTGTCCACCTGCAGTTGGCGCCAAAGTCTTAATTAGGTTTCAAGCTGTTAATTTGAAAACCGATAACATATTTTTTATATTTATTACATTTATTTTATATATTTTTTTTAAATGTGGCAAGATTTCACATATGATTCTGTTTTGTGTGCGTACACCTACTGGTGGCTACGAATACATTTTGTGTCCAACAGTCAACTTGATAATCAGATTCTTGTCAAATTTGGTTAAAAGTATTCCATGTGGGATGAAGTTTGATCTGTGAACAACTACATCATGTTCTGTTGGCTGTAAAACAGTAAATTTTGTGTCCAGTAGTTTACTTGAAATATTTATATCTGGGAGTGTATTGTGACTAATCTCTTGGGCTTTTAATTTTCTTCGTTCAAATTTTGTTATATAGTCTGTTTATCTACGCCTTTCCATCTAGCTCAGGTAGCTTTCCCTTTAAATAATTTCATCTTCTTCCCCAAACATCCAACACTATACGATGTAAGTAATTTGACCAGATTTGGTCAGAAAGATTTCCAGTACGACACTGGAAGAAAATATAAATAATTTGATAATATAAATGCAACTGTTTGGATACACTGCTGTCATAATACTTAGTAACATAACTGATCTTGGTTGTTTGACTGTCTTCATTTTAAAAGATTTATTTACATGTACAGGGTAGGCTGTGTAAAGCTACCCATTTGTAGCTTGTCAACATTCCATTCATAGTTATCTCCCCTGTATTTACACGCGTGGAGGCACAAGAACAGCTGATAGGCATAGTTGAAATATGTATATAAAATATTGAACCCCAGTGGAGGCAAGCAAACTTTTTTTCTCTACATTTATAAAAAAATATATATATAATCTGTATCATAGTGTGAAAAAATAGAAGTTAATGCATTAAAACCTTTGAATATTGGATTATTATACAATTAGTTTTGGGTGGATTCGTTGACTACATGTGCTGGCCTTATCACTTTAGTTTTTGGGCCTCTCATTGTTGTGACTAATGAGATTCACATTATTGGGTCCACTTTGACTGAAGTCCAAATATTCTTGTGCAAAGATCTTTGTCATACATTTAAAGTACATATAATTTTTACAGGGGGGGGGTATTTTGTACATATGTAGAATCTGAACTCTTCTGAAAATTTAGTGGGCCGTAGATCAAACGGTTGAACATTAAGACCTCTCAGTACCGAGTCCCTCCAATGTACCCGCAAGCTTCTGGTCGACAAATCTGAGAGAATTTCGGGTGATTGCAGGGATTGAGCTTTGGTTTTTACAAGGTCCGTTTTATGGTCGCACCAAACGCCAGTAATGTCTTGTCAATGAAATAGCCTTTAACTCTGCAATAATGTCAAGATGTCTTGACAATGAAATAGCCTTTAACTCTCACATGGCAAGGAAATAAATCCTATAATAATCCCTATACAAGTGACCTTGTCTGTTTGACACAAGTTGCACAACACTTCTAAGATATAAACTCATGAATCAGCATATAGATGAGGGGCGTATTTCTAGGGATAGCAACCAGGGGTCTGTTTCATAGAGTCTTCAGAAAATTATGCACACAATTACTATCACGCCTAAGACACTGTGTCTCATGAAAACAGAGTGTTAAAAACATCGCAAAGCCTTTGTGAATAGCCCCAGAGGAAGTTATTCAAAGAAATTCAATTACCCTAAATCACCTCAAATTTCAACCTTAAGCTCTGTAAGCTTTATGTATGTAAATGAATCTTAAATAATCTATGCCTGTCTGAGATGACAATGTTATTGTTAAGGAGATTCAGGATTTGACAAAAAACATAATTTGTTTGTTTACATTCTATTATACTTTCACAACTTGCGAAAACGGGACACCGATACGTGGTTGAAATTATAGGTGATTTATGGTGTCGTGTCATAAGGGCTTTTCAGGCTGAAGTGGTGTATGTGGAATCTATGGCCCTGGTGAAACAACTTTCTCAGCCAATCAGAGTTTGGATAATGGTTCAGACTAGAAACTGAAAATAGAGGATTTTGATTGGATACTGATATATTTAAAATTGTTTTAAAATGTAATTTCGTTTTGTTTTTTTGCAGGCGAGATATCTGACACACTTCATCATGTTCCAGCGGGTGGTTTATTTGAGAGGGTGTCTTGTCCCCACTACCTCATGGAGATCTGCATCTACCTGTCCTTCTGTCTCTTAACTGGCTTCCAATCCCCCATAGTATTAGCCATCACTACATTTGTTATCACCAACCAGGTAATAGCGGCCCTCCTCACACATAACTGGTACAGGAAGAGCTTCAAGAAATACCCTGCACAAAGGAACGCTATTATACCATATGTCTTATGAAAGGATGTACCCTTATTTCTATTGAGTCAACTGCAGGGCCTCCCGTATCAAGAGTTTAATATCAAAACAAACACAAGCAGCAATGATAACCAGTATTACTCTGAAGTCATCAAATGTACTGAGC
Source organism: Katharina tunicata (assembly GCA_032466195.1). Taxonomy (NCBI): domain Eukaryota; kingdom Metazoa; phylum Mollusca; class Polyplacophora; order Chitonida; family Mopaliidae; genus Katharina; species Katharina tunicata. The sequence goes on along the minus strand of JAVFBZ010019199.1, from coordinate 5,796 downwards.
ACACCATCTCGAACGTGATGCGTTAATCGCCATTTTGGCCGGAACTTTTTCACAGCCTGTGGGTAAACTTGCCAATGTAGACAGATTCCACATTCATAATTTACTCCTAAAGTAAACATTGTGCATCTAAAGCCGTTTGAAATTCATTGATGACCCTCTGTTTGCTTATGGGTTTATTGTGCATCGCGGTAAAAAGGCTTATGGCGAACAAAATGTCAGATTTTTAGACATAATCATACACCTACCATGACCAAGCTTAGTGAGAACAGCAAAATAATGAGAACATGCATTGTTTTGCCCATTGCCAGTATTATTAGAGTAAGACTATTACAAGAACATCATCTGGACAGCTTGTTTTTACTATTTGCTCATGAGAGATCAGTGTCAACAACGAGCAATAAAGCCCTGGAATAGGCTTTTGCATTGATTCTTAAGAAACCACGACTTGCCAAGAAGATATTTCAAACACCATATTTCCTTTGCAAAAGCCTAGCCGCATACATTCATCTTCCTGTAAGCCAGGATTTCATTTACACCCCATTACAATTTAGTCTATCGATATGAATGGAATTTTTACAGCTGTGGTACTGTTGTTGTGTATTTAATGCCACAAAATATTTATTGTGTTAATTTATTGTTTTTTTTATGTGTGACAGATGTATCTGTTAAAAATGGATGAATGGTTAATATTGAGTCTGCAAATGTACGTCAAGAATTATTGTATTTTTTAAAACCCTCGAGTCGTTAGAAATATTTGATCTTTACTGATTTCTCAAAATAATAATAATAAACCTTGTTTTAAGGGTACTTGTGCACCACAAATCAAACTTAACTCCAGACTTTGTCACTTATATTCTGCAGTATTCGCCTACACCAAGAAGCATAAATCAACTAAACTTCCAGGGTTTATGTCTGTCATGCTTTTTCTGCGCTCCATAAATCCGAGAATAATGTTCTTGTCAACTTCATGGTACGAACCAACTAAATTTCTGTGCTCTGGTGTTTCGTATAATAGACCAAGAGTCACAGGTAAACAATGCATGACTTTAGTATATGCCAAACTATTCAGTGGGAATCACATTATCTGGTGTTTGGAAACCCGGCTTGTTCTGGCTATGGAGAATATTCAATGGAATATCAAGAGTTTTCTATAGCAAAAGTTTGAGAGGTGATCAACTGTACAACTTAGTATTTTGTGAACACAGTTTATTTTAATGTACTTCAAAATGATAGAAAAAAAATAAAAATACACCCATGTACAATAATGTAGTTTTACATTTTCTTGATTTACCTTTACATCAAATGTGCAATTAAAAATAATATGAATCAAGTATCTCGTTCTTTGAACTCTTTAATTAGTGACACAAACACAAAATAATAACTCCATCTTGCTTGAGAATGGTATGTTGACTGCTCACTTGAACAGGAAGCTGAAAATATACAAAAAAAAAAATATCACATTTCATCCTTATTTTTGATCAACAGAAATGTGGCAATTGTTAATATTTTGACTGAAAATAATTCACGACGTCAATGCTGGTGGTCAAACAGTTTGGTTGCGGAAATTTACTTTAATTTTCGAAATGAGTTGAAATTAGTATAATTTATGGATTAAACTATAGTTTGATTGTGGTTTAACGCCGTAGTCAGGGTTATTTCACTTATATGACAGCTTGCCAGCCCAATTGGTGAAGGAAACCACCGTAAACTACGCTGGCAACATGCAATGCAGGACAAAACATTTACATAACATTAACAGAACGGGACACCACAACAAATTCGCATCCTGTGTCCCTGCGATTACACTATGGACCAAATTGATGAAAACAAAATGTTTATACATACCTATAGGGGTAACCTTGATATTTAAACCTGAACACGGACAACAATAAACTGAAGAAAAATCCGAGACACCCCAATCCAACAAGAGCTAGAACTAAAAAGAACAATTGATCAAATATCAGTAAAAAATCTAAAAAGTCAGATAAAATTAGTATTTTTTTATCATTCGAAGGATTAAAAATTTATCTGAAGGAGAAAATGTTTTTATTTATATAATTAGTGTCTTGAGAGAGAGGGGCCACAGGAAAACTGATTCCTAGATTGGTATTGTACGTCTTACTGACATGTATATGACAGCAGTGTATTCTGACAGTAGACATGTACAGCAACCCAACTAAAGCACCCAAAACTTGTGAAGTTAATAGTTAGCCCTGCTGGAAAGATAATGTTCCACCAGTGTTAAGTATGTCTGGAAACACACTGCCCATACCAAAGGGTGCCTCAAGAAGATTTTAATCAAGAAACAGTTATATTGAAGAATACTACATCCAGTTTAATTTATCTCTGGAGATTGACAAGGATCAATTGGTATAAACAATAGGTGAAAAACAAAACTTACTTCTCTTTTTGCCAGCATCTCCTTTAGCAGCATTGGTCTCGTTCAATAAAATCATACCAACAACTATAGCAATATCTGAATAGTGGTTAAAGAAAGTTCACAAAACACATTTACATAGATCTTCTATTCTATGACCACTCCCTGAACAAAATTCAACTTTCGGAAGCTCAAACTGAATGTCAAAGGAAAACAAAGACAATCCAGTAAGGGTACAAGATTTCAGACAAATGTTTCATCTTATGAAAAACTGTCCATTTGTTATGACACTGATTTGTATTGTTTTGTATTTGACTACCGGTATTTCACTACAGCCTGTTAAGTATTAAAGGTGTCCTTTGATCTGACATTCTCAACAGGTTTACAGATAAACTTATGCATTAAAAGAACTTTGCTTTATACTACTTTCTGGACTGCTATCCCAAGAGAACTAACACTACCCTAAGTGCTCAACAAATTCCACCTCTATGGACACATGGTTCAAGTCATTTATTGAAGGTATTAATGTGAGATTGGAACTAAAACTTATATTTTCTTGTAGTTTAAAGTGTGAACTTTTTAAAAATGCCAACAGTGTGTTTCTACACTTCTTAACCTTTGTATAAAATCTAGTTTAATAAGTGGTAAATGGGGTCTAATTTGTTGAGCATTTAGGGTATATACTATACTAGGTGTGAGTGTGTTTGATTGGGTTTAAGGCCTGCATACTTAAGGTTATTGCACTCATATGATGACCATACTCAACATCACTGGCAACAAACAACACATGTACTTAGGGGTTTAACAACGACGTAGAGGTGCAATAGTGGGTGTTAGTAACCTATGACGTCATTTTGGTACCGAGTCAAAATCCAAGGCGTCTGGGGTTTTGACGAGGTACAAAAATGACGACAAGTAACTAACACCCACTCAAGCACAGATACGGAGGTTTTAAACACCATTCTAATCCGATAAAACGAAAGAAAACAATTGCATCTAGTGTCAGTTCTGCTCGCTTCGAAAGTGGCTGTTACAAACAGGAATACTGTGTTTTTTAGTATATTTTCAATGGAACGTAACTCCAAGAGGGTTAGAATGTAGTACAGAACTAGGTGCCACAACAAACCAGCTTCCTCTCGGCTCAGACGGTGGGTATGAATAATGAGAGCAGGATAGCTCCACATAGAAAGGATACTCAGTAACATCACAATGTATGTCTCCATAATGAACTGGCCTTGGCTACTGTTATGTACATACATCTGTGAATTGAGAAAAGCATTTGATTAATTCTGGTTCAAGTTAATGTTTAGAAAAATTTGACAGTGGCACACATATTACATGTTGATTCGTTGGTTAATTTTCGTTCAATGCCATGCTTAAGGGTATTTCACTATATAACGACGCTATATTCCAAAAGTAGACAGCGACACTTGACACAACCATAAAATGTGTAAGTCACTTTAGTGTTTTTGCTGTTGGAAAGATAATGTTCCTTCCGTGCTAAGAATGACAGCATGAATATAATGTCGAAACGTACTGCCCTTAGCCAGGCGGCGCATATTACATGTATATTCTTGCACAAAGTCCTACCTGTACCTGGTAAATTGTTTAGCTGCGTTAAGGATCTAACTTGCTGAATACATTGTTTTACGGTCACATGTAAAGTGCTACTATATGTCAGTACTATCAGTCTGTTTGCATTTAAGTTAATTGTTTCTTGTCAAATGAAGAAGAGCTATAACTATAACTCACAACTTGTCCTGAGGTTGGGTTTCGGTGCATGAATGGTGGCCCTCTGATATGGTTCCACATCTGGCCAGAAGTCATTGCAAATATGATTCCCTGAAAAAATTACCATTCCACAATAAATTGTATTGATACTTAATTTCACACCAACACAAGGGTTTGTTCATTAGAACAACTATAATGTGAGTGATGAGTACAACTTCGCAAGAGAAAAAGAAAGAAATCAAAATACCATCCAATACAAAACTTTAATAAGAACACATATCTACTCACCAGTGCAGCAATACCCCAAGAAGTTTTATTGTACAAGAACTCCAGGTTGTTTCTCTTTAAGTAGAGAAGCCCCCCAATCAGTGAAAATAACAAAGATAACAATAGAGTACCAGAATAGTTGGGAGGACGGAAAACTCGGATCTGAAAACAAACATGGAAAAGGTGATTATAATCTAAACAGAATCAAAAACTTTTATATTAATGTAAATGTATAATTGTTCTCACAAGGGCCACTGTATTTAAGATCCTAAAAAATCTATTCATTTTGGAATAACACTCCATTAACAGTTTAAATGTATCGAACAGAGGGGCTGTGCAGGAGCTCAAACTATGTCAGTGCTCATCTCACCTGTACAGTAATCATTATATTAAGAATACACTTTTTAGTTATACATGTACAATGTTATAGAATGTTATGGGGAGATAAAGTAATCAGCGAGAACTCCAGCATGTCTTTACTCACTTGTATATCAGTTCTTTCAGCCACCCATCGTGAAAGAGTCTCTGCTGAAAAACCAACCCTGGACAAAGAGAAAAACAGTATAAAAGATCAACAGAAATAGTTTTGTCAAGGGTAATCACACTAAAACAGGGATATCCACTAATTAAAACCAATAAATCATCTCATGTTTCTATAAAATTCTCAGACGAGTTTCGAGGCAGATATTAATCTTGTGTTATGGATGGCCTAAAGGTGCATCTTGAGAAACGGTCATCAAAGTTAAATTGTGAAAAACGTATGTGGCCAAAATGAAGTACACATACATGTATGTAGATAGACTAGAATGAAACAACCTGAACAAAAGTATAAAGAAGGTTTCCTAAAACTATAAATAAACCCATAAGTCTATTAATGAACAACAGTTATGGCTTATCGGACATAGAAAGGAGTTTCGTCTTAACAACAATTCCTAAGTAACTACATGTAGGTCTCTAATATATCGACTTACAGTCTTTGTTGACAATGAGATTTCGAGGAGCTACATGTAAGCCAGGGTATGGTAATGCCGTTCTGGCTAAGCAGCCGCCTATTAAAATGTTATATAATATTCATCACTGATCAGAGTTAGAAACTGTAATGTTAGGTGATTATATTAAGTATATTAAGCTTTACACTCTTCAGTATTTTATGTGATACAAATTGAGTTATTTTGAGATATCTTCAGTACCTGTGTATATCCATAGTGTCACTCTTCTTTGGTTTTCCTTTGCCAGGGAAATGCATAAACACTGGAGCACTATTTAGCCGCAACTAAAACAAATTGAAAATATAAATTACAGATATCTACATGCATCTGTTAATGTTATTGACTATGTTCAGGGTTCTCGCGACACCGTATTTTTTTTTACCGGTAAACAGACATTTTTACCCTAAAACTAGGTGTTAAAATTCCCCCAAC
>JAVFBZ010019188.1:0-11611 GCA_032466195.1 Katharina tunicata | reverse complement strand
GGCTCTAAAGCATGTGCTGTTGATATCTCATGCTAAGGACCATGTACCGGTATTACATATAAAAGTATCAAACTGTATTCAGTATTACATCGATCTATTTATGAAATGTACTTTCAATTGGAATTTCTGTGATATTTTAACCCATATATTTTTATGTTTTGGATTTATGTTTTATATATGATTGTTTAGAAGAAAATACTACGCATTCCGTCCAGTGCCTTTGTATTCGTTTTCCTTTTCTTAAATTTGTTTGAAATTAGCATAATTATTGTTATATTTAATTTCAGATAATTCTCTAGAGATGTTTGATTTATAGTGGTCTGTATTTAAGTAATTATCATGTCATTAAACCATTGACAACATTATAATAGACTTTGATTATTACTTTCTGTTCCATGAGAAGTAAGTTAAAACAGTGTCAGATGGATGCTCGGCAGTGACAATTTGAAGCGAAGGAAAAATCGAAAACAGCAATTGTATTGAATAGAAATTCTACGTTAACCAACACGGCTCTTCTTCTTTGTGATGTGGGCGGATAACTTTCTGTCCTGGTGGTCTGCTGATAGCGGGACATGAATGATCTTTCTCTCCTTTTTGCATCAGATTTTGTGACGTTTGCCTTTTGTGACTCGAGGCAACAAGGGTAGTTTAAATCCCCAACTGGGCAGGTGCATGCAATCAATAGTGAAGTCACACCAATCACTTCCCTTGTGTTTCATCCACCACTAACAATATTTATCAGTGACACTCTTCTGTACATAATCCTGCTTAAAACAGATTCACTGTTGAATAAAGGCAATTTCAGTATTTGTACTCTATAATTTGTCTGAAGTATCAGCTTTAAAAGAGACAAAATGTTTATTAGAACATGGACTTGTATGGATTACAACTTCTGTTTATTTCTCTCTTGTCTCTCAAGTCTATATGTTCTATGTTGTAAACAGGCTTCTAAATGCCTTTGAAACAAAATAAAACGCAGCCACATCTTTGGTGTATTTTTGGAACGAACAGTAAGGAACAAAACTGAACACTTTAAAAATATTGTCATGATTATATTCAACCAAGAAAAAAAATTTTTTGAGAAAGAGTTGAACAGAATATAGAAAGAATATAGATATCATACACATAATTTGATATTAAATTATCACAGATTTGCATTAAGTTGCCATATTAAACATTCTCATAATGTTTCAACAACAATACTACCCTAAATGCTCAACCAATTCGACCTCTAAGGGCATGAACTTTAGGTAATATATTGAATGTTTAAGTGTGAATTTGGAACTAAAACTTACATTTTCTGTTAATTTAAAGTCTGAACTTCATTTTAGATTTCAAAATTATGTGTCTACACTTTTACCCTTTGCATAAAAAGTAGTTTTATGAGTTGCAAAGGGGGTCGAATTTGTTGAGCATTTAGGGTAAATACATGATTTGAGTATTAAAGAAATCAAATTGAAAATGCTAGTTTTAAATGCCTTTTTACGTACAATTAATGATCGTCTAAGATATGAACCCATAATATTTATAGATAAGACCTTCCTTGTCTTCATAAACACATTTCAATCTCTTGATTGAAATGTTTCTGGGATGTAATTGTTTATTTACAGATCTACACATTAACACCCACCAAGGAGTATCCCTCAATTGACTTCTTTTTTATATATAATTTAGCACTATTTTGTAATAAGGGATTCCTTTTACAGAGTAACCCCAAAGTCCTTGCACACCATATTCCTTTGCAGCCAGCTACTATATGGAAGAAATATCCAGTTTCACTCGACCTTTTACAAGCTAGTTGATCCCAGACAAACTTCTCTCCAACTCGTAATGTGTGTTATATCTGGGATATTTAAGAGAATAATCTTCCCATCAAACCGAGGATTCATTGCTCTGAAGAAAGTATAAAACATTTCTAGAAACCCATCCAATGAGACAAGCTACATCACCTTCACATGCCATTATAATCACCATATCATCTTGTTTATTTCCCCAACACTGTTCAGACAAAGACATCCAGTTAGTTCAGCTGGATACAACATACATTGTTAGTTTCCCTGATCAAAATAAAGCATACTTGTAGACACGCAATCAGACAGACACACATCTCCACACTTGATATACATGTACATGTATAACTATATCCAGTTGTATAACCAAGTTTTTGGTGAGTATTCAGAGGAAGACATCCAGCAAGTAGACCCCACCATCTCCAGATTCCATCTGAGAGACGAGGTCCCTCAGTCCCAAGTCTTTAGCTAACTGGTACCTCACTTTGAGATCTTTACAGCAACTCAGTAGCTTTCTCACATTACCCAAAGATTGACTTGGCTTGTTATCTGTCTGTTCAAATCTGAAAATAATGATACTTCAGTATATTCAACTCCATCAACTGAAAATAGAATCTTTTTCTGTAGCAAAAAATGTAACGATATGTTTTCAATATTTGTGAAGAATTAATAAGATTTACTTTCATTTTTGGATCTGTACAAATAAATGACCTGACTTAATACAGAACATCTTTTAATTATGAAGACATTGTATCAAATTGAGATTGCCACAAATATATGTCTATGCCCTTACCAACTAATAACACAGGCATTAAGTTTCTAATACTAATACTATTTGCCTATCCAAAAAGAAACCAAACTTTTTATTAATGCTCTTAGTCTGACTTGGCTTACGACACTGACCCACTATCTCCTGAATATGACAGATGGGTCGACACTGACCCATTATCTCCTGAATATGACAGATGGGTCAACTATTGTAGGAAAGTGTGCAGAATATCATTATACAGAAACTAGCTGAAATAAAGTTATTACACACACAGAAGTCACTGGAAGAATACGCATTTGGGATGACTAACATAAATCATCAGACCTAAGGCATACCTTTCAATGGTTTCTGAAATAAGGGAAGGCGTCAACTTGACATAGTTTTTGAACTCCGAAAAGTATTTCCCATCCCCGTTAAGAAGATAGTTAATACAGAGAGCAGCTGGCCAGTCTGTTCTTCTGCTGTATGCCTCACTCACTATGTAAGCCTGTAGTCAAGACAAATATTTCAAAACACTGATTCTTCATGGTGAATTAAATAAATTAATGGCAAGAGGTAAAAATTTAAGAAAATGATGTCCATCTAGTACTTAAATACACATAACAATAATCTTAATTTATCACATTGTCATGGTAAAACAAACAACAGTCCATCAATTTAATAACAACTGTTCAAGTGGATGCAACGGTTTGAAAACATTACTTTGATGTAGATTAATATCACTCAAGGTTACCACTAATTATGACATGTTTTATCCAGTTGAACTGGCCTTTATAATCAACAAAGGTAAACAGAAATTTTATATTCTAAAATTTTCAACAACAAAAAGATAAGTAAAATAGCCATAATTGTGGTTAACATATGTAAGTGCACATATGATTACCTATCATAAATCTCCAATGTACATGTAAAGAATAACCTGGAATGCAAGCACTCACCTCTGTGAATTTATTGTGGTTCTGTACGAAGTTAGATGCTGCAGATGGAGTGAGGTTAATAAGTTGAACAGCTGATGATAACAGTTGTGTCTGTAAGGCCACTAGCCTAGCTTGTTTGATACACACCTGAGCATGACGCATACAGTTATCCTGAAGTCAAAACATAATAGGACACTCAAAAGTTCTGAATTTTGCACTATCACAGAATCTCATGAAAAATTTAAATTTTTCTCAAGAAATACAAGTTAGAGGCTTTCCAATAATTCCAGCATCAAATTTGTAGGTTGAAGAAGAGTTTTGAGTGCTTATGTTACTTTAAGGCAATCATATTGGCTATCATCTTAAATGTAATTTTTGGGCAACACTTCAAGAGAGAGCTTACTCAAGAATCACGTATGAGACAGGAAAAATTATCCTAAGATTGTACTCGTATTTACCTCCACCTCAGCAGCAACAAAATGGAGGAAAATTGACCTCAACCCTGAACTTCAGTCCAGAGAGATTTTTTTTTTAAATTATTCAGTATGTCATGGAGGCATAGATGATATACATGAACATGTACCTTGGCTTTACAATGCAATCAACAGTAAAACAAATATTCATTAAACAACACTTACTTTAATGTAACTATCTGCGGCATCAGAAAAATATTGCACAATTTTCTCCAAAGTATTTTTCGTCTCGGAAGAACTTTCTGCAACAAAAGTCAAATAAATGGATTTAAACAATATGAGTAGCCTCGTAGCAGACCCACAATAGCAGTTTATTTTGAAATCAATACCAAACTGGTGATTGTTTGTTTGTTTGATTAGTGTTTAACGTCGTACTTAAAGGTATTTCATTTATATGACAACGGATTCTTCACTTCTTAATCTATTCTACTCAATACGGCGGAAAACCGAGAGGAAACCTTGTAAAAACCGCCTCCATGATTGCCGAAGTCACCTCATGTGATTCCCTCATATGCCTCAGGTCCACTGGGAGACTTGAACCCGTGCGTTACATCGAAGGAGGATCTGCAGTCAGACGAGTTAACCATTGAGCCACGGAGCGGGCCCCCCCCAGACTGGTGAATATACCCTTCTCTTGTTTTTGAGAATTCCTATTTTCTTTTTACAGGATATTGTAAGTAATAGTTGAAGTCAATCCACAAACTAAAGATTAACAGTATGCAAAGCCACCACATCGTAACTGAGCCTTTAAAATCAACCAATACTCAAAGATGCCATACATGTGCATTTACCTTCTAAATCAACAAATGAGATGAATGAAAATTTATATTTTCTTGAGATTACCAGTACACTTTTAGCGACATAAACCCACCTAGTGATTGATTTTTGAGTTGAGTAAGATGTTTGAAAGCACATTCCTCCAGCATGAGAGCTATTTCTCTGTACATGGTAAACTTGAGAGCCACCATGGTGTAGGAGTCACTGTCAGTCGAGTGAAATCTCTTCAAGTAATCTAACATGGCTACCTTCAAACGTGCCTCCTGCAACAACAAACAGTATGAAGTTATATCACTCACAAGAGACCTTTATACCAAGGTATTAACACTCAAAACATAGTGGATTTGTAAATTTACCCTAATTCTTCAACCTTTTCACCCCCTGAAAGTTTTGCAACAATAAAACTTCAGTCAGTCTAACTCAGGCACAGAGGCTAATTAATAAGTTATACAGTAGGCTATAATAATAAATGAATTATTAATAATTGGATTACGTCCTTTCCCAAATTTGCTTGTGGTTTAATCTCATGTTACCTATCCGACTAAACACACTCAAGAGGGGGTGAAATGGTTGAAGAATTAGGGTAGTATATAATTTAAGTTTAGCTGATACAAATAAGAGTGCTGTACTTCATGAATTATATTAGATGTATCTTGTACTAATTCTTTGTGATGTTGGTTGTTTGTTGGAAACATAACTTGGTTCACCTTATGATGACAGCAGCAGTAACAGGTACATGTAACTGTCCTAATAAACTGTAATTGAGGTTAGCAGATTGCCTCAAACCTCATTGTTTTTGAGGAGTGGAAGTAAAGTCAACCACAACCGAAGGCCTGTTCAATAGGCTGAGCGCTCTCGGTAGCACCATCTATTGAACAACACAGCTTGCCAGAGCGACCTCGAGCGCTCCCTAGTACTCATCCGAGGTGGTTCGCCAAGCTAGAAAATGTGTTTAGAGATATGACGTTACAAATTACCTTTGGTATAGGGGTCGCCATTAGATTTGTATTATTTATTGAACGTCTGAGCGAGCACTCCTTTTCGTTCAATAGAGTCGTTTATCGCTCGTGTAACTGCTCGACCTATTGAACCCTGTCTCAGCTGTATGATATTATGAGGTATGGTTTAAACCGTATAAAATTGTAAACATTTATCCTGTTCTGAAGTCACAAAATGCTTTGAACAAAGAAAAGAAACACAGTTATTGCTACAACTCTTGTCTAACACTAGTCTTGCTTGCACCAAAACGTTTAAAAGCATACAGTAACAAACAACTCACGAAGAAGACTGTTTTAAGACACACTTTATTTTTTTTTCATTTCATTTGTGAATAAAACAAAATTGCAGTGAAGAAAAGTTGTGACCTTACATTTTCCATTCCTTTTCTCAAGAGCAGTTCGAATTGGTGGTTCTGTTTTAAGGCATCAAAAATATAGGACATTTCACTGTACCTGCCCACCCCTGTTAGTAAACGAACCTGAAAGGATAAAGCAGGGGCTACAGTTAATACTTGATATATCTTTAGCTGGGTGTATGTACATCGTATCTACATCAGTACCACTCTGTCTCTACGCATGTGAAAAAAGGTAGATAAAAATATATATTTTTGTTTGTTTGTTTGATTGGGGTTTTACGCCATACTTATTTCGCTTATATGACGGCGTGCCAGCCCAAGCGGTGAAGGAAACCACCGTAAATGACACTGGCAACATGTAAGACAGGACAAAACATTTACAGAACATTAACAAAACTGGACACCACAACAGATCGGCATCCTGTGCCCCTTAGCTCAGGAGATATTTTTGTACATTACAATTGATATGACCATCATGTATCATTTATCTTGCTGTAACTCCATGTATAAGTAACTTTCACATTTTTTTTTTTGTCACTTCAGAATTTTTCTCGTCCAGAAATAAAACTACAGCATTAGAAATGGAGGAGCACCTGTAAGACTTACATGTACATGTAAATCGCAATTAACTTATATATTCAGCTGAACACAACAATTTGAAAAGACACGTCATGATACCAAAGCAGATAAAAGGCAGGTGACACGCTAAAGCTTAATTTAAGTCCACAGAAGATATAGCGGAAGAAAAGTATTGCTCTCACCATGAGACTGAACTCCTCCGCCCTAGCCAGACACTCTGTGAGGACTCTAGCTGCCCTCAGTGTCTTAGAGATACCCTCCATGTTACAGGCTAGACTATGACAGTCATGACTCCCAATGAGTAACTCAGTCTGGATTGATAACACTACACAAAACAAGAATATTAAACAATACATGTGTAAGGCTTCAAAAAGTTCAGTCTGTCTGTTTTTATCAGGTTTTGCTTCACAAAAACATTCAAGTAGTAATACATTTATTACACTACCCTAAAAATGTCAGTAAGTAGAACAGCTGACAGTTAATTCCATATCAAAATAGTGCAAATCACCTTTAAACTTAGAGCAAAACAAACAGGCTTGGAAAGTAAAACTGTCCCGCTTCCTTCCAGTCCAGGTCTAATATACCCAGAGTTCCGGAATACATAGCTTAAAGTAAAAAAAAAATATATACAAACCATTAGGATCAGAAACATCTCCAGCTAGAGCTGCCACAGCATCCAACAACCTGTCCCCTAATACAGATGGATCCTGACACAGCTTCACAAGGTTAGACAACTCTTTTCTCCCTTCTCCAGGGTTAAAGATCAGATTTGTCTGCCCCTGTATGCTTGTCTCTCCTAAATAGAAAATCAATAGGAACTTTTTTCAAATTAATACAATAACTAACTTTCGATACAAAATACATTTATATGAAGCGAATCTATGTAAGTATGTCACTAAGTGAACAATATGCATATGGTTTATGCTGGGTAAAAATCTGCATTTTATCATTCCTTTTTCATTTTCAGGTGAGTCTTACACACCACACAACATTTACAGGATGTTTGTTTGTTTGTTTGATTGGTGTTTAAAGTCGTACTCAAAGGTATTTCATTTATATGACGACGTATTCTCCACTTAATCTGCTCTACTCAATATGGCGGAAAACCGAGAGGAAACCTCGTAAAAACCGCCCCGCGATTGCCGAAGTCACCTCGTGTGACTCCCTCATATACCTCAGGTCCACTGGGACACTCGAACCCGTGCGGTACATCGAAGGAGGATCTGCAGTCAGACTAATCACAGAACCACGGCGCGGGCCCTTTACAGGATGAAAAACAGAACATGACAACACATCAGCTTCCTGATTCCCTTAGATTAGAGAGCACCAAGGTCTACAGGGTTCTTACTTTGTTTAATTGGGGTTTTACTCAGTACTTAAGGTTATTCAAGGGCTACACGAAGCTTGGCTACCCATCGGTTGTAAAATCTGGAGAAGAAATCCCAATTCCGTAGATTGTTAAAAGAACTTCAATAAAACTTGCTTTATGGGCATTTAGAAGTTGATGTACTGATAAATAATAAGACGAAACTTTATGGATTCTACCAACCCAATATATATACATAACTGTCTAATCAGTTTCTTTCATCTCTAACTGTATATATATATATCTTAAAATTATACAGGTCAATATGCTTGAGATAGATGTCAGAATAGGCATTGAAACATTGTGTTAATGAATGAAGAAGTTGGAACCCATCAAAGTTTGATCTTATTTTTTAACATGAACATATTAAATTGAAAGGACTTGAACTACCCTAATTCTTCAACCATTTCACCCCCTCTGAGCGTGTTTAGTCAAATAGGTAACATGAAAAATGACCACAAGCAAATTTGGAAAGGGCGTAATCCAATTATAAATAATTTATTTATTATTATAGCTTACTGTATAACTTATTAATTAGCCTCTGTGCCTGAAATTTAACAAGTTAGACTGACTAAAAGTCTTATTGTCGCAAAAATCTCAGGGGGTGAAAAGGTTGAAGAATTAGGGTAATAGTAATAGGCATTCATGCAGAAGAGCAATTTTTTGGTCAAAGAGTGACAATCTAACATTGATGAAACTCACCATTGTTCTTAAAGACTTGAAGAGAATGGACAATTGCATCTGATAGAAACCCTGCAACCTAAAAGTTAGGTACAATAGTTTAAAATAACATAACATGTCCATCTTACATTCAAAGAAGATATTTACACTCGTATAGGCTGTTCATTGATCCTCTTTTCATTTCGATATTGAATCCATATACAGTTAAAAACAAAATAACAACAACAAATAAACAAAGATAGCAGAATTTTACCTCAGCATCTGTTAACTTCCCTGTCTTTAGGTAATCCTTGGCCAAAGTGAACCTATGTTGATGACCTTGCAACAGGAGTTTCTCCAAAATCTCAAAATCGCTACTTGCTATAACATCTTCATAGTCCAAATTTAATACCTAGAAAATAGCCATAAATTTAAATTGTGTTTGTTGGGTCTATTTCGTAAAAAAAAATAACTTTTATGAGGACTAGGCTAACAAACAGTTATAAAATTATTTATAAATAAAAATTCAAATTTGGGGAATGTTTAATATTTGCACTCATCTTAGCACTTAAGGATACATTGCCTTAAAATTGTGAGAGTCTAGACAAACTGCCATAAACACTATTCAAATCCAGTTTGACACTTTAAATTAATATTATTTGATTCAAATAGATAAAAGTCTGGGTGGACCTTTGCACTTCCTGTTGCAAGCCTGGATTCCCAGATTATCAGGAACCTGGACCATGTTAATTTAAGTAAAGAGAAAGTCATTACAAGTATTGGAGCAAAAGTAATCCAGTATCCAAGAAATAAGGACTGACACAGATATCCAAAAAATACAGAGTAACCCTGTATATGGATGTCACTTGTGGAACTTCCAATTTGCTGGCTGCAGTGGTAACTGAAAACTTTTCTCTATTAGGGATAGATAGAATTATTGATACTGACCACCTATGATGATGATATGGTTGTAGGTTTATCTGTGATCAGCTAGTTTTGACTGATTACTTGTTATTATTGACTGCTTTACATGGCTAATTATATATAATTTTGTTTGTTTGTTTGATTGGTGTTTAACGTAGTACTCAAAGGTATTTCATTTATATGACGACGGATTCTCCACTTCTTAATCTCCTCTACTCAATGCGGCGAAAAACCTCGTAAAAACCGCCCAAGCGACTGCCGAAGTCACCTCGTGTGACTCCCTCATATACCTCAGGTTCACTGGGAGGCTTGAACATGTGCAGTACATCGAAGGAGGATCTGCAGTCAGACGCGCTAACCACTGAGCCACGGCGCTGGCCCTATTATATATAAGAAAATCAATCAAGCTGTGTGCATATATGCTTTTTGCTCACAGAAGATTAAGTCAAAGTTAAAAAGTTCTTTGAACATCTGCTTGGTAGAATAATTTTAAGTCTTGACATTATCTTTTCAAAACCCCAAATCACCCAAAATCACCTACCATGCTTATTTTATAGGCTGTGATAATACGCAGACAAGAAGAGAAGCCATTCTGACAGAGATCTAATAACTTCTCCATGGTAACCACAATTTCATCTTGATCTACATCATTGTCATCTTGTGCAGTTCCCAGGTAACCAGAAACACTGGAAACTGTTAAATATAGAAATTAAAATTAAATCAAACACACAGAAATGAACAAATTTAGATGAATATTATGTAAGAGTTTATACTACAGTGGGCTTAAAACACTTGTTTGAGGTTTCTTCCTTCCTTTTTTTATTTTAAGAAAATAGCCTTACAAAATATAGCGAGATATTAAACATACAAAACCAAACACCATACATAAAGATATTTAAGCAAAACATAGTCCTAATTTGTGATGAAACTTTGAGCACACAAAGGTAACACACATACATGTGTAAGTCACAAAAATATAAAACAAAGACGAATAAATCTGGTACTCTGGACATACATTGGAAACACTGACGTTGCGGCTATCACCAAACCACCTTCTACAGAGTAGTGAGAGCTATATATACAAGGACTGGTAACCCTCGGTGTGGGTAATCACAATTTGGCCCCGTTTTAACATGTGTCACCTAGGGTTACCAGTCCTTGTAAATATAGCTCTCACTATGCACAATTCTGCACTCTGTAGAAGGTGGTTTGGTGACTGCAACATCAGTGTTCCCAATATATGTCCAGATTTATTCGTCTTTGTTTTAGTTTTATTATACCTGGATGGCTCAAGATTTACATTCATATATTCACAAAAATATAGTTTAATCTATCCACAAGTTGCATCTTAGTAATTTTCCAAAATACAAAGCTACATGTTATATATGTTAAATCGCAAAAGCTCAATCTGTGGGTTACTTACATTTGGGGTTTATGTATTAAATTTGTTTGGACACATTACTTATTTGAGCTATATATAACAACCAATAAATGGACTCTTAGAATACAATTGTTGGTAACGCTGCTAATGCATTTATGACTTATCGACTAGCAGCTTGATCTTTAATGCCTTACAGATACGAGGGCAGTTGGTAGCCCAATGAAACCAGCAGCTCCCACCAATTAATCACCAGCTATGTTTATCAAATTTCCAGACACGCAGGTAAAAGATAACAGCAGCCTGAATGAACTTACAGCTTGATGAACGTGACATAGGACCATACATTGCACTGAGACTCTGTCGGCGGGTTCTCCCTGCATGACTTGGCGGTATTGAGGAGTTCAATAGAGCCTGTATATCAACACCTAGATCCTCTACAGTGACTACCCCTGCTGCCAATTTCATACAAGACTGAGAAGAAAGAATTAAACTTCTTACCAAGGATTCATATATATTGTATACTTTTTTGCATTTATATGAAAAGAATTTCTTGTTTGAGTGGCATTTAGAAGCTGGGTAAATTACAAAGACATGACGACTGAGATGGATTTTCAACTTCTG
>JAVFBZ010019177.1:0-10013 GCA_032466195.1 Katharina tunicata | reverse complement strand
ACTATCTTTAATTGATGGCGACAACGATATATATGCTGAGTAGCCTTTTCAGTTGCTTTTTGATAACAAAAAGTCTAATTTTTTGGAAAGAGTGTGCTGTAAATGCAAAGCTTTAAATAATATAGTCATAAAGATAAACAAAACAGACTTAAATTCAAGATAGTCCATGTGAATAATTATCTTTAAAGATTCGTTAATATTTATATTTATTTCTCTTTTTTTGTCACCGTTCCTATGGCCAGGTTCTTAAATATCCTATTCTCTTTGGCAGCTATCACTTAGTTTGTTTCATTTGTTAGTTCCTTCCTTTTCTTGTTCCGTATTGTTTTTTTTTTCTTGAAGTTCCTCAATTCATATTGTTTTTCTTTGTATTCCGGAATGCTTCTTGAGGTTCCCAACGTTCAATAATTCAAATAACTTTTGAGACGATCTTGAAAGGTTACTCTTCCGCAATGGTGTATCATTAATCCTAAAGCACCACTGAATTAGTACCGAAAGATTAACATAACC
The DNA here is from genome assembly GCA_032466195.1 of Katharina tunicata. Lineage (NCBI taxonomy): Eukaryota > Metazoa > Mollusca > Polyplacophora > Chitonida > Mopaliidae > Katharina > Katharina tunicata. Next base: position 9,503 of record JAVFBZ010019177.1, on the reverse strand, counting down.
CAATATATTATTGCATTTCTTTCAAACGGTTTTCTCATGACCTATAATTCGTTCAACAAATGACTAACACGATTAGTCAAACAGATTATGCTCGATACATGCGTCAAATACCGCAGCCGCCTGAACAACTCGTTGGCGTTGGTTTAAATAGCTTCATGTCATAATAAATAGTTTAAACTTCATCAAATGAAATATTTCCAACATAAAAGCATTTTTCACTATTGAAAATCTGGTGATGGTGGTTAATTAGAAAGATATTCGACAACATATATCGGATTAGGCTACTTGTTGGTCAGCGGGACTGTTAACTTCATACTCTATCGTACTGGAAGCTTCTCTAACAATATTTTATAGCTATATATCGTTTATTAAAGGCATTGGTATGTACGTTTTAGTAAATACACCAATGTATATAGTTAAAACGTACATGCATAACACCGAGGAGACGCGATGAACAAATCTAGGCCTATCTTGATCGAGGGGGGGATCATGATCGCTTATTATAAGATTGGGTTAATAAAATAACACATCATTCTTAATTCGTATAAATTATCCAGCATCAAACGAAATTCGTTCTATTAATGTTCCAAAGAAAACGCGATTTAAACTTCTCGACAATTTTGATTATTTTTACAGCTGGTGAAATGACCGAGAATATTTAATATAAAGTCGAGTTAAGTACCATGAAGACAGCTTTAGCGATATAATGCGGGAATAGAAAACCAGCTCTATGGAAATAAAGTCATCAACTAAATCACATATTCCTGACATCAATCCCTTACTCATTCTTTATTCCATTCCTCAAAACTTCTTGGAATCTTTTGAAGTGTCAATCTCCCAAAAATAATTGTCGATTTCAGAAGTGCAATTTGTCGGTGTCAATCAAGATTTAAATCTAAGAGGAAATGGCTACTGAAGTGTATCCATGCAGCGCCCTCTTACGGCCTGCGGAGAAATCGCTTAAAGTTGGTTGTCATCAACGACCCGTAAAATAGAACACCTGCTGTGATATAATTATCTCCCCTGATAAATAGTTAAATGGCTTCTTCGATTCCGATAGATGCGGACAAATTATTAGATGAGGAAGTTAATGAGAAAAACAGACAGCTACATGTGCGAAATGAATTCAGAGATATGTTTCAAGTCAGTCTCTATTTTGAATACGCTCCTTGCAAACAAAGTAGATTTTTATCGTTGGACCGTTTTAAACGTTCATAAGTTGGTCGCGCGTAATCAACTTCGCTACGGTCCTGGAGCAAAACTGCCTTAATTGCTTCGATTTAAAATGCATTTGTATCGATGTAGAAGAAAACACCAGCCATGCATTGAAGTCGGAAGTCTAGATCTATCAGACATTTTTGAGTTAGGCCTACACGATGATGGCAAATTTATTCTATAGACGAACATAAATAAATAAATAAATACGCAATTCCCAATACCTCATAGCATAGAGTCATATTTTATGCACCCGACAGAAATCTAAATTTTTAAAAAGAAATATTCTCAACAATTGGACATTAGGCGTTTCGAGATTTGAAAGCTTTATGGAGAGAAATCAAACAGTATTAATATTAATATTGAAAATCCATCTCAGTCGTCATGTTTTTGTAATTTACCCAGCTTCTAAATGCCACTCAAACAAATATTAATACCAATATACGAATACAGAATACAATGTTTTTAATTCATTAAACATTTATTTCGTTTTTATTTATTAATTTATTTGATTGGTTGTTTTACGTAGTATACCCTATACTAAAGAGTTTTTAACTTATATGACGACTTACGTTGTCCTTGTATGGTGCAAGGAATACCAGGAAGAGACCGCGTAAAAAAACGCAAAAAAACGCAAAAAATCATCGTAAAAACTCCGCAGCCTGCTGAAAACACAATTTCCTTATATACCTAGAGTCGACTGGTATATCAAACTCATACCGAGTACAGTGAAAGGGACTCAACAACGCTAAACCAATCTAGCCCACGGCCCTGCCCAATTTCGTTTTGTGATGGAAATCAAAATTCAAGTAACCCAATGTAAGATTGGTAAGAATCCAGACTTCTTTCTAGTTTGTAGCACTGATAGTGATTACCAGTAGATATTTTCAGGTATATTGTTTTATAAATGCAAAGAATATATTTGAATTTATATACATTGAGAACTCCAAAACCTATGAAGGAAATGTTTCAATTCTGACTTTAGGCTTCGTCTACTTAACATTAATAAACGTTCATGGCACTCGAATAACTAAATGTAATGTTTCAGGTTCCTCGACATTTTGTTTTGCCTATAGGCCTATTGTGAGAAAAAAATTTGCCAAATAATATACTTTTAAACGGAAAGAACAGTCGTGTCGGGGAATTGTAGTTAATGCTTAATTGTGTGGTTTTCAAAGTTCGTCCAGTTTATCGATTTAAAATGGCCTGTGTCAAATTTCACAGTGACACCGGTCTATAGTCAATTATAAAGTGAAAATTTGTGAAAAGATACCGGAGGAGTGTTTACACATTTGGCCGACAAATTTTGCTTAGTTGAGGGCCGAGGAGTGTTACAATAGCACATGCTCGTTGTTGTATTTGAGCGATCTATCTCAACGAGTATTGACTCATGTGGCCACCAGAGGGCGCCATGGTGTGAAGAGGGAGCACTGATCCCTGCCTCACTCCTTCATACCGTGTAAACTCTCTCTTACTCAAATGGAGTTAAGTGACTAGAACAATCTACCTTGGTGTGAACAAATATAAAATTGGATCGCGTCTGTTTTCCCCTGTATTAACAGCCGAGTCAGTAATGGGAAACACATGTGGAGAAATATCTTAACGCTTTAAGAAAATTTTCAAAAATCTCTGATTTTTTGCCCTCCACTAAGTACAAGTTAGGCTAATATGTAGGGGTCTTTGGTGCTTTTTACTTCTTGATAAATTCTTCGATGGAGTATCGTGTAAGGTGAAAGAGGAACAAGAGAGTAGCGATGGGGAGGGCATATGCCGGTGGGTAAGCGCTGGTCGTGAGAGTCACAGGGTATCTGGGTTTATACGGGTCATAGAAGGGTCCATTTTAGTGCAAGATGTCAACTATTTCAATTTTAAAATAGTCGAATATTTGAGAGATTTGTCTGACTATTAAAATGCAATTTCTTGAGTTTAGAATACTTTAGCTATTTCCCCTCACACTACACTGGTTTACCCCTGTATGGTAATGATTATTGTGGTACAATCCTTTACAGGGCTATGTTGCTATCGGAAACAATCTCTGACAGTTTATTGTCATGTATTCCAGTACTACTTTAAAAAAATGTCTATTTTTAATTTAAATTTTTTTTATCATTATTACTATGAGCTAAATGTGGTAACGTTTGATATTATATAATCAATCACAAATCATGAGCTAAATGTGGTTGTCTTTTATATTATATACGCAATCTCAAACCAAGAGCTAAATGCGGTAATCCTTGATATCGTATAAGCAATCACAAATCATGAGCTAAATGTGGTAGTATTGATATTATATAAGTAATCATTAATCATGAGTTAAATGTGGTAGTCTGACTTCATATAAACAATCACAAATCATGAGCTAAATGTGGTAGTCTTTAATATTAAATACGCAATCTCAAACCAAGAGCTAAACGCGGTAATCCTTGATATTATTTGAGCAATCACAAATCATGAGCTAAATGTGGTAGTATTTGATATAATATCAGCTATCACAAACCATGAGCTAAATGTGGTAGTCTGATATTATATAAGCAATCACAAACCATCAGCTAAATGTGGTAGTTTTTGATATAATATCAGCTATAACAAACCATGACCTAATTGTGGTTTGATATTATATAAGTTATCACAAACCATGAGCTAAATGTGGTAGTCTGATATTATATAAGCAATCACAAACCATCAGCTAAATGTGGTAGTCTTTGATATTATATCAGCTATAACAAACCATGACCTAATTGTGGTTGTCTTTGATATGATATAAGTTATCACAAACCATGAGCTAAATGTGGTAGTTTTTGATATTATTTAAGCTATCACAAATCCCTTTTAAATGTGGTAGTCTTTGATATTATATAAGCTATCACTAATCATGAGCCAAATGTGATAGTCTTTGATATAATATAAACTATCACAAACCATCAGCTAAATGTGGTTGTCTTTGATATTTTATAAGCTATCACAAACCATCAGCGAAATGTGGTAGTCTTTGACATTATATAAACTATTACAAATCATGATCTAAATGTGGTTGTCTTTGATATTATATAAGCTATCACAAACCATGAGCTAAATGTGGTAGTCTTTGATATTATATAAGCTATCACAAACCATGAGCTAAATGAGGTAGTCTTTGATATTATATAAACTATCACAAACCATGAGCTAAATGTGGTTGTCTTTGATATGATATAAGTTATTACAAACCATGAGCTAAATGTGGTAGTCTTTGATATTATATAAGCTTTCACAAACAAAGAGCTAAATGTGGTAGTCTTTGATATTATATAAGCTTTCACACATCATGAGCTAAATGTGATAGTCTTTGATATAATATCAGCTATAACAAATCATAAGCTAAATGTGGTTGTCTTTAATATTATATAAGCTGTCATAAATCATGAGCTAAATGTGGTAGTCTGTCATATTATATAGGCAATAACAAATCATAAGCTAAATGTGGGTTTAACATTGGTACTGAATATTCCTTTATATCGCTTGGCTGGTCTGCCCATTTAAATGTTACTTGTTTTAAGCAAGTTCAGATTTAAATGCTTGGTTTGAAAGCTTTTATTGCTGGTGTGTGTCAGGATGGGAAAAAATTGTTTTTATAACACCTAAGTAGTACTTTTCTATAACCTACGTCGGACTTACTACGTAGGACTTGAGTGCTAACTCCTACGCAGGACAGGACTTGAGTGCTAACTCCCACGCAGGACAGGACTTGAGTGCTAGCTCCTACGCAGGACATATGTCACACCTTCCACGTAGTACTTTCACCATAGCTCTTGCATTATTGCATAGGACAACCGACCTACACAGTAGGGTTATCATCCACATATGACTTATTATCACCTGCGTTGGGCAGTTTATCACACACGGAGGACTTATTATCACTTACGTTAGACTGGTTATAAATCTCCTATTATAGGACTTACTTACTAACTCTTACGTAGTACTTACTGTTCCCTGCGTAGGACTTATTATCACATAAGTAGGACTTACTAACGTCTACCCAGGACTTACTTATTCTATATAGGTAACACCTATTATCATTTGACACACACACACACACACACACACACACAAAAACAGACTTTCAATAGCCTAACAATAGTCTTTGAAAGTTGGACTTAAAATAGCTTTGCTAAAAAACAAAAAAAAAAACATCCAAAGAAAGTACCATAAAATATGTTGGGATTGAGAATAAATCAAGCGCAAACATTGTCGATTCTTCTTTGACTGGGTTAATAAGGCAATCTGGAAATTAAATATAAGAGAGGCTTTAGCTGGTTTCATTCAGTTGGTTCCCCGATCCATGGCATACTATCTCCAATAGATTAAACAACTGTACTTTATAGTTAATTGATAAATAGAATAACTTTAAAGGTAAGGATGGACAAAAAAAGACCTATGTCTGAGAAAGTTTGAATGTGTAAACAGCTATATCAGTTACTAAAAAAAGTTAAAGAATATTATCTATCTATCAAGAATTGTTTTTACACCATTCTCAAAACGGTTATATATAGGCCTACATTTAAACTTTATTTTGAGTTAAGTTATCCTATGTGATAGTTTTGAAACATTAAATTTAAAAATGTAAAGTAGCCGGTGCATATATCCCGTCATCATATCAGTTCACTAATTAGAAATTGGTTATGGCTGTGTTGGTTTAGACTAATCTTCCTGTAAGCTATACAGTTAGCCAGACTCATTTCTGAACAGACGGCGAAAAGAATAACAATAACATCAGCTAGTTTATTTATTTCTGCAACGAATCATCTCAGGAAGCGAAACAAGTATCATATTAACTGTCGGTATGGGATAGGGTAATGCGAAATGCGGCGCCAATGAGGCAAGCAGATTGGTAAAATTGGTTTATTATCACTGGAGGTAAAGTCAAGCTAATTCTTTATTCGTCATTGAGCTACGGATGGTTTTACCACTTATTTTGTTAAGCTAGATAAACGCATTCCCTTGCCGCCCGATGAAGGCTCAGTTTGCTTCTTGTAACATCCAATACTCGGGGGCTGTCACTAAACTCCCCGAGAGGAGGATTCAGCGTTGATACATCAGCCAGTTGTAAGCATTAGCCTTATAAATCAATGGACTGACACCACTAGCCGCATCTTTCACTACGCTCAAGCAATATCAGCAAAAATGTTAAACATTCTGGAATTAGTGTCACAATGTTTTCTTCAGAGGCTCGATGGAGCGTTGAACTCTGCGATGCTGATGAGATTCGCAGACCTGGAAAGCCGTTCGAAAGAAAACATTATGCTATTTGTCATAACTTTTTTAAGCGGTTATTTTTTCGCGTTCCTTTGCGAATGACTGTTCGCGAATTGGTTTTAAACCGCGCTCTCCCAAGAGGTGAGCTCTCAACCATTAAGTAAAAGCTGTTTCATTTTCAGGCAAATTTACAAAAAAGGTTTGTCGATTATGTAACTGTTACCACACTTGAGATAATGATCTGGCGGTACTCCGCAATGAACACCCTGTTTAACACGTCACACGTATAACAGAGTAAATAATAACTTCACACAATGACGTAGGCAAACGACAAAGAGCAGAAGAAATGAAAAAACATGTACTTGCCAAGAAAAAATTCTGTGATTTATTTTCAAAAAGAGAAAAAGAAAATAGATAGGCAGATAAAATAAAAGACACATAAGTAAAACGAAAACATAGATTTTCAAATTATCGTAAGATATATTGTTGGATATAATTACGGGCATCAGGTGCTCAATTATCCAAACATCATATTATTCCCCGGATGATTGAACTGTTATGTCTAAGCAATTAACATAAATAATTTCATTCTTTGATTTTTCTTTGTCTGATAATTTCTGTGGTTATTCATATTTCACCCTCTAATATCTTAACAGTTTTCTTCGCTATTGTATCGAACTCCAGAAGTGCCAACATTATCGATGCTAAACACGCTTGTGTGGGCGGGGTCCTTGGGCCCCGGGTTAAGAGAAACAAGATACGAGCAGGTGGTGAAGAGTCTTACAAAGGGAAGGCACTCTACGGCAGTCGATAATTACGCAAATAAGACCGATCGCATAAAAGAGAAATATCCGTTAATCTTCTTCTAGAAAGCTTATTATCCAATTGACATGTGATAGCATCATTTTCACTGCGAGTCATCTTATAAATAGCAATAATTTGAAGCAAACGTTCTTTCATTAGGCTGTAATAGGCGATGGATAGCGCGTATCTGGCTGGCTGTTTTTACTATGAAAAATGGAATAAAGAGCTTGTTAGCAACCAACTGTTTCTATTACTGGTCAATAACGCCTTATTTATCATCCGCTCTACCGCACATCGCCACCATTAAAGCAACCACCAGTCGAGGAAATGCCAAAGGAATTTTAAGCGATTATTTTTACTCACCAACTGTAAAAAAAAAACATATATAAAAAAAGTGGCCGGTTTCGACGGAGTGTCAATGTAGGCTATACTTGTCCCCTTTTATTATTTTTAATTTTTTTTATTACCACACCGTATAGCTATACGAAAAAATCGTATTTTAAATGTTAGGCAAATTAAGTAACGGAAAGTGTTGTATTACCAAGAGATAAGAGTATGTTGGGATGATTAAGAGTTGTATTATCCAGAGTGAATATTGTGCTGTATACATGTTGTTGCCTTGGTGTAACTGGCGCTAAAGAGCAACCAGCACTCAAGTTGTTTGTATCTAGATTTACACATTTATTGTACTATGTTATGTATAATGTGAATTGGTGGTGTCTTGTCATTGTTTTTTTTTTGTAAGGATGTCGTTTTAAGGTAGTGTCCATCAATTAATTGGATGGTGCATAGTAATATGAGTGAAAGAACTGTAAGAACATGACGCTAAACACCAAACAAGAAGCGGTATATACTTTGTAGGCCTACATATCTTTATCCAACCCGCTCTCCCTCTCTCTCTCTATGCATGTGCCGTAAGTAAGGCCACACTATTCCATTTTCTGTCCTAACGAACAAACATCTCAGATAGCCTTTACTTGCTTCCTTTGTAGTACTATTAGTTAAGTTTGTACAGAACAGATTTATAAATCGTGTAAACTGAGCTGTGTATCAAAGCTGTAAAGAATAGTTACTTGCTGTAGAATTCAGTCTCAAACACTTTAAAACGTGACCAATTCGCTTTAATAGACCGGCTGTCGTTTGATGTATGGTAGTGAGTTGGTTGGCACCCGGCGTGCCCTTTGAGGCATAGGAACAGCCCTATTTGACAATCACGGATCGGGGTTTAGCCGACAGACATTCGAATTAACTGCTTCTATTCATTTCATTTTATGTTAAATCTCCTCTCATCAGTTAGAACTTATGCTTCTTTTGAATTACATTTGTCCCATTGAAATGAAAACAAACTTTTTACGGAGCCAAGTCATTTGTAAAGGTTCGTCAAATGTAAAACATAGTTTAAAACCGCGTCCCTTTGTGATCGCCGTTTACATGGTAAGATGACGCGAGGGCAATACATGTCTTAAGTTGATGTCGATGCGGTTTTGTTAGACGTTAAATTTGACTCGAATGTAATACAACCCCCAAATATCTCGCTAAGACATACCTAACAAATCCATGGGATAGGTGCTGGAGCTTGAATATATATATGTCCATCGTGGATTTAAATTGGCTTAATAAAGAAAACAAATAAATATTCATTCACATAGCTTCTGGTGTACACTGAAGATAATGACGACTCTTTGTGATCCATAATGATCAAGACAAATATAACAGGTAAAGTAAAGATTGGCTCACTCAATGTGCCCCCCCCCACACACACAAAACAACAACAACAAACAAACATAACAACAAACAAAATATATCAACTGAACAAATCAAAAAATATAAACGGACATTTCATCCCCCTCCCCGCTCCCTCGCCGCCACCCCCCAAAATTAAAAAAAACACTAAACAATGGAAAAACAAATAAAATCAAGTAAAAATACATATGAGGACCACATGGGGAGTAAGACTGTAGTCACAGAATAGCAAATTCGAGAAAATGAGATTTTTAAGTTGACTACTTTCATAATTCCAAATGACATACTATTTTCAAACTTTCCTATATAAGGACTAGGGTCGTTCTTGCGGACAACAGTATCTGTGACGAAGGGTTTATGTTCTGAACTCATGGTTAAGGGGGTTTATGTTTTGAACTCATGGTTAAGGGGGTTTATGTTCTGACTTCATGGTTAAGGGGGTTTATGTTTTGAACTCATGGTTAAGGGGGTTTATGTTTTGACTTCATGGTTAATGGGGTTTATGTTCT
>JAVFBZ010019166.1:0-11612 GCA_032466195.1 Katharina tunicata | reverse complement strand
GTAACCCAACCTATAATGTGAATTAAGTCACTAAAATACTACCATTGTTGTAAAGATATGTTCCTGAAGAGTCAAGTGTCACCGCATGAATGTAATCTTGAAATATACTGACCATTTCCAGAGGGCAAGCAATTATGCGACAGATGAGTTATTTTGTCTTGCGTTTTAATAGTTTGCTTTTTTGTCAGTGTTGATTCATGCTATTTCTTACATCTCCAAAAAGCCATCTTCTGTAGTCCACAAATAAATGATAAACTCTGTTTCCGTCCATATTACACTGAAAGAAACTATTTTTACGTTAAAATAAACTTGCAGCACAACCTTTAGACGTGCATAATAACCTTAAGTGTTTGTTATATTTCATTCATAGAAAGGTTTTAATTTTGTTTTGCGGACATGTACCACACGGAGGTACATGTATTATGCTTATTGGATTGCGGCCCTTCACTTGATAGAATATACGCTTTACCGAGCATAGGTCCTTCTATATGGCGTTAGTTACACGAGTAAATCGTGTCTGAAATGACTTGATGAGAAAACAATGATTCATTTTGTTTTTATGAAGAAAGAGAAAGACATTTTGCAAGCCTCCACTGGGAATCCGACGTGGGACTTATCCCGCCAAGCGTTACAAATTTGACGTTTCCAGAGAAACCCAGACGTACCCCGGTTAGGATTCGCGTAAAATCGCATAACTGTTGGCAGGCGTTGTTCGTGGTTTATTGGTAATTTTGATTTATTGGTCCATCGCGGTGTAAATTGGTTCTAGATACAGGCACATAAGTTCATAACTACCAAATCAACACGTTGTTTCAGATTTCCAGGCAATCCAATAATTTGGAATATTGGCAGAGCGACAAATCATTGGGCCGTGTTATTGTATTGGTATTGTTCACGGCGTGTGACAACTGTTGGATAACATTATCCCTCGTAAAGGTATTTGTAAATGTCGGGTTTCTGTGACCATTGTTGCTGTTGTGATTTACTGCTCTTTTACATAGATTATAACCTTGTCTAAAACAAATGTCTTCATTCTCCCATATAGTACTTACTTTTATTGTTTAAATAAAACATCGATAGATTGATAGTATCCCCGTCAATATGTTGCATGCAAAAATCCTAGTGTTTTATTTTCCATAAACAAATCCTCCAAAAGTAAAAAAAACAACTCCAGTAGCACGTGCACCATTGTCATATTACTGATTAATTCACACTTAACTATATTTTGGAACATGACTTTGTCATTTATCATCAAATGGATCACCCATGGCTTTAACTGTATTAGTATTTATTGCTCACTCTAGGGAGTTCTCTTCTGTTTCAATATAATTCAGGATCAATTTACACTGGAGTGGTCCAACAGTTCCAACTGACAACAGGGCAAATATGTCTCCGTTGCAACGGACCTTGTTAAAATCAATATGATCCCGGACTATTTCTTCCTCTATTTCTACAGATATCTGGGTTAAACTGTGGTCAATAATGTAAATGCTGCGAATAACTTCGCTGATTTGCTCACGTGAGAGAAATCGTGGAAAAACAAGGCAGTTCCAATTGGTAAGGGGGTGGTTGGCTGGATGTTACTGTGCCTTGGCACTCACTGAACTGATGGGCGTCAGTAACCCGATTTGTTGTGCAATCATGTTTGGAGTCCTTTTTTTACCCTAATATGTTGACAGTGAAATGTTTTCTTTACCCATTTTGGGCTGGCACGTCGTCCGTATGCGTGATATAATCTTAAAACACAAACATAAAAACAAACAAACCGCAGGTAGGATGGTGTCCATTCCTTGTGAATTGTTTTGAATTTGTGAGTTTATTAGAAATAATTTTAGACAGTTTGTTTCCCATTGCCTGTTTTCTACGATATCATAATTTCCAGTCTGCTGTTTACCGCCAAATGATTGTGATTAAAAACGTAAAAAACATTCGGACAATGAAGTTAATCATGGTTGTTATATTTGTCAAAGTAGCTAATTCCACTCACATTTGTGATATTTATTTTAAGAAACTTAATATATCTAGTTACGCAATGGCCATTGCGAAAGTCGACGTCTAGGGATTGCCTGTAATTATTAGTAGTCATGAAGTATACGGGAATGTGAAACCAGCACCTCGCTTGATCGCTGAAGGAACTTACTTATTGGTGTGATTTTTGGTCCATGTTTTGTTACACCACCTCAGGATTGTTAGCATACCCTCTATATACTGTTCTACAGAGAGGTTCGTTTAATAATATGTATATAGCTCTATGAATAAGGGCAGTATGGTTTAAGCCATGCATCCATGCTGTCATACTTAGCACTGGAGGAACCCTGTATTTCCATCGGAGACAAGTTGAAGTGACTTAGAGTCGCTGTCTACTGTTGAGATACAGTTATATAAGTGAGCACCCGTGTGCACAACGTTAAATACCAATCGATCGATCAATCAATCAAGCAAAATGGATATCTGTGAAATATGATTTGTTTAAATGATAATCTTACTTAGTACATTTACATTATTTCTGGGCTATGGATATAAATTCTTCTTTTAGTCGCTTTTTATAACATAAATTCTTTATCTTTGAGAGTGTATTAAAGGTTTCAATCCCTATAAATATCCGTATTCGCCTAAATGTCAAACACTCGACCACAAGATCTTGTCTCATTATAACGGTTGATATTTTTGTGAAACAGAGAGTACAATTAATTTAGAAAGAACACATTGCGTAGTAAAAATGGTTTCTTTCTTCGAATTCAAACTTTCAACAAAACCACCCATGCATCAATAATATATCTTATTAGCATCACCAGGTTATTGGCCACGTTTTATTGGTTGAACACATAAGTTAATGCACCTGGGAAAATATGTTGCATTAATTTTTTGGTGCATTAGCCACCTAACATGTCTGGTGTGAACTTTACATACATGTACTTAGATAAGACTCGAGTCGCAGCACGCAAAAAAATTGCCGGCATGTTTCAATGGTCCATTGGTTGATTTGTTTTTTGTGCTAACCGGATATGCATTGGCTGTTCACATCAGTTCATAGTTACCACTTCATTTTTATTCACAGTTGTATACACAAAGGAACAAAACGTTGCTAAGTACAAAAGTGCTTGTTGGTTGATGAAGTTGATTTTTACTATAGTGTTTGTGTTTGGACTGTCCCAAATTTTTTCTCCGTAATGCTCTCATTTTATAAAATGTAATTTGGCCAACAAACGTACGACTGTGTTCCCTTGTTTGTATTAATACAGACAATCGCTAATGTACAACTTGTTATGTTGTTGTACAACTGACTTTAGTTGGCGTAAGAAAACTAAGTGATAGAGCGATGTTTATCAATTGTACAGCAACCAAATATTGATAACATGCCCGATACATTAAATGAACTAAAAGCTATCCGTTCGGAATAAATGAGCGATTATACTATATTTGAATAAAATCTCAGGACACAACCCTTTCTACTCGAAGAATGTGTAATTGACCATCAGTTGATCGTCAGTGGTTTTAGCGGTAGGCCATAAGTATTTATTGCTCATCGCAGGTAGTCTCCCCTAACGTTTTTCAATTTCATTCACAGAATATTTGTAACAAAGTGGTCTGGTTGACAAGCAAACCAATTTCTCTGTCGTTACAGACCTGTAGTCAATAAGATCTCCTGGTGTTTCTTCCGCTCACTCGAGAAACGCTCGAGGTCATGCGTCCAGGTATCCGAACACGTACAAATAGCCCGAGGTCGTCAGTTAACTGTCAATTGCTTGCTGAGTGAGAGCAAGACCTACTGCCAATGATTAGATTAGTATCAATATATGTGAAAAATATTACGGTTAAAGTTCACGATAACGATTGATTTGTTGAAAACCTTACGTTCGTTGTACAAAACGTATTTATTTTACACTCTCATGAATTTAAGAAAATGGCATATAAAGAAATCAAAACTAGGTCGTACTAAATCGAAAACTTATAACAAAATCGTTTTTCAAAACGTTTGATACTGTGAATGTTATAAATATTGACATGTTTAAGGATCTTTAAAGCGAAATATTTATAATATAATTTGTCGAATTAGTAATTAAACAGATAGCGATTCTTACAAAAGCTGAAATGTACTTCTGTTATGATGCTGAAACAACCAACATTAAACCTCACTAATACACCTTTTAAACCATTTGTCTTTGGTGATTCATGAATAATTCATATCTGTACAATCCAGTGAGAATCAGTAGTCAATACATCTACTCGAGTCACGCGATGACAAGTCTTTTCTAAGAAAGCACTGTGTTATGCGGATGAAAAGGTAAACACAAAACGAAAGACTGGAGAAAAAAGTGATAAAATGGACGAAATCAGCTGTAATATACAGTGGCTTACAAAGGACATTTAGTTTAGAAAAACTTTCTTTGTTTTTGCAGGGATTTAAACCTCCTCACTGCGGTGCACATATTATAATATTACGTCTCTACAAAACAACAGAAATGTAAAAAATGCAAAGCAAACTTGAATGTCCCCTGTAAGTCATGCAACCCTGTGATGTAATAACTATTATATAATGTTTGCTTCTGGAGCCGACAGATGAGATGAAACATGATTGCACTGATCTGTCAAATATGTTTGTGTCATCAAACATTCTGCGGACGTCTGGGAGTTGACTTTGAGGTCATCTAGGTACATTTGACGCCAAACTTTGCCCATTAAGTATAATTAACATCCTGTGCCACGAAATCCTTAAAATTAAGTTAATTTGTCTGAGTTGACTTCATTGCATAAAGTTGACATGATCTTTCCAATAGAGCTAACTAACACAAGTGACTTTTTGTGTTAACCCATATTTTACGGTTGTTACCTTCGCTTTTTATGTTTGGAATACATCACAGTCTTATAGCTGAAATGACCGTGAGCACGGCCTTTAACACCAATCAATCAATCAATTTCCAAACCGGACTTTACTAGGTGATCTTCACAGACAAATGAGATTTTTTGTTAAAAAATGGCGGTTCATGCTGCTTGAGTGTTGCTGTGATTTGATTTATCTGGATATTATTTGTGTTGTTTTCTACCTGTTGTGGCGTGCTGTTTTCCGGCCCATAACTGCTGTAGGACGTCTTCCTTGTGGCCAGCGTCGTTTGTGGTGGCTTTCTTCACTCATAGACTGGCACGCCTCCATATGAGTGAAATAATATAAAGTATGGCGTACTCCATATCAATCTCTCGCCTTCATTTGAGCAAAAAAGTAAAACTCATAAAGAACAAGATTGAAGCCATCGGGATACAGTCAGCGTCAAACTATTCCGGTCATCTTTTCAACTATCCAATCTCACCTGTTGTTATATTTAATGAAGTTCGTATCCACAGTGATTTAATGATAACACCATAATCAGTGGGATTCTTGTCCAAACCTGTTGGTGCTATATATCTGCCAGTTATACATCGGCTTGTTTTTTTCCAAACCTTTCACAAACCTGGCGAAAATATGTTTACGTTTTGATCCTGGAGTAAGCGTATTTCATTGCAACAGTAGAAGCCAATTAAGTACATTTAACCTCTAGCCGGATTGTTTTGTTAATATATAGAACATCCGGTGTGATCAAATAAAAAAATATAAATGAGTTCTTACAATGATTAATGACTTCGCGCTATGCACAAACGTTTCCGGAGTGACACAGAGATATCCCGTTAAGGACTGGCGTTACATCACATATTTGTTGTCAGCCGGTATTCATGATTTATTGGCAATTTTGACACGTTTGTGTATCTGGGCTTCAAATGACTCTAGTTACAGAAAAATAGAGTGCTTAATTACCACGTCAGTATGTTCTTATTGATTTCTAGTCCGGCAAATTGTTTGCACATTTGTAAAATAGTCAGATCTAAACGGTACCAAGTTCACTTGCCCCCAGCGGTTAATGTTGTCTGAACCTTGCTTAGCTAGGTTTTGTGTGGATATTGTTGGTGTTGTGTGGACACTTTAAAGTCCATGTTAACAAATAGAATTGCTTTTCTTCCCATGTTCCGGTTGGCAAAATGGTTCATGACGCCAAACCCGCCTCCCCTACGCTTGATAACATCCTCATATGTGGAATTTGCCACTGAGTCCCGAAAGTTGATGGGGTTTCCCCTCGGGCTCTGGCAGGATTACTCCGCCATTGGGTTTGACACTCTCGACTTATAAGTAAAGTTAGAAAAATACAATTTACGGTTGAAGTAATTGGGCGCTATTCACGCCGAACCTCTTTGTCTTTATTTAGTGGCCAAACCCTACATCGGCTATAGGTACAGGCCACATCAACGAGTACGTTCACATTGCCAGTCAAGCCAATAAGTTATAAGTAAACACTGCTGAAGAACGAACCACAACGTTTTGGGCTGTGTCATTATATTAGCATTGTTCAGAATGTTTGGCCACTGTTAGACGACCGGGTTAAAACAAATGAAAAACAAGCTTCCCTTTTAGATTTCTGTTTGATTATTAGTTAGAAGTTGCTTTTTTAAACTGACCTTTCACACGGCTTAATGGGTCGGTTATTTTTTCTCCATGAGTTGAAGTACAACATTTCAACTGTTAAAGCCTAATTAGTACATTTCACCCGAGCCAGACTCTTTGGTTAATTTATTGAACATCCACTGTGATCCAATTAATTTTATATTGATGAGATATTCCCCAATGTGTTTCATACATTACGTTTCCGGAGAGATACCTAATTATTGACAGCCGGTATTGATTGTTTAGAAGTTGGCACACATACTATTGAACTGTCCCGTGTATGCAGTAGATTTTACGATGATCCCCAGGGTGTTGGCATTCTAATCCCACGTTAGCTAATTTATTCAAACCAAAGAAAGATCACGCTACAATTTAAGAAAGAACTGTAAAGCTCCTTGTACTGACGACTAGATTTGGTGCTCAGTATTCAACACCTTTTACCCATGACGCATCTCCCTCTCCTGTGAGGTGTCTACATGAATTCATGATACATTAACATTGCTATGGTGCACACCAATGACTAGAATGGCACCGCAACCTAAATAAATCACTACCATCCATGCATTATTACAGCTTAGGGTTGTTAGAAGGTCTTCCTTCTATTGCCCGATTTTTCAGGCCCATTAATTATACGTATTTCCTCGAAATATAGTTCTTTTAAATAAACGACCCAATCTAGTAAACACAGAGACCTGGAATCTAATACTCTAGGGGTTTCTCGTCTTTCTTAAAATTCAAAATAAGAATTCTGAACTTTTCGAAACATTCCACGATAACTTTCTAGCATTACTTGTTCAGCCGAAAAGGAACTACTCTCTCATTGTATCGTAAACCTTTCTGAATAATTCATAAGAGCAAACGGACACTCCGGGTACAAAAAAACCTCTTTCATCAAGAAAACTCTCGATACTGACGTGCTACAAAACAATTATTTTAAGAAGGTTACATTACAAAATTAGGTTACCTTAGTTCGTTTCTTCGTCTGGAAAACCTTTTGTGGCACATCCATGTACTCATAAATAAATCAACGTTTCCTTTGCAGTTGTTTCAGATTTCTCGGATTGTCACACCTGAAGCTTAACCAATTTATTAAAGGACAGGAGTGCAGTAGAAGTAAATGTGGGTGACGTTCGCTATTATATTTACTACAGTACTCGGAGTGGCAGCAAAAACTGTGTTCTTCTGCTGTTTTTGACTGTTACCTTACACATTCCCTCTTTTAACGCATTCAACTATCCAAAGCGTCCTGGCGCCATTGGCCCTTCAGCTTTCATCAATATATTGTTAAGTGCACTTTAATTTATTGTGAATTTCAAACTTGTCCTGTTGTTAATTATTTTCAAACTGACCATCTTGTGAAAGTGACATTTGAAGTAAATGTTCGAAATAATACTGCGTTGTGGTGAATTTTGTTACGTGCGCTCGCTGGGGAGATTATATACCTACATTCGACTATTTTCAATTGATTGATTAGGGTTTGTGTACTACTCAGCGGGTGGTTGGGTGGGAGCCTCCTGATGCTGATTTGTTGAAGTGTCTTGTTATGTTAATGTTATGTAAATGTTTCGTCCAGCCTTGCATGCTGCCAGCGTGGTTAAAGATGCTTTTCTTCACGATTTGACTGGCAAGCCGTCATATACAGTATAACAGGGAAATAACCTTGACTACGGCGTAAAACCCCAAACAAACAAACGCTGTACACAAGATTATTTCACTTTGATGACTGCGTGCCAGACTAATCGGTGAAGGAAACACTTGTAAGGGACGCTCGCAACATGCAAGACAGGACAAAACATTTACGTAACATTAGTAAAGCGGGATACCGCAACAAATCGGCATCCTGTGCCCCTTAGCTCAGATTAGCTATTCTGAAAACATTGTGCAACATACCTGTTCAGGTATTTAGGCCATCTGGTGAACATCCAGTTTACAAGCTCCAGGGGTTGCTGTCTTCGAATCCGCAGTAACTTCATAAATGATAATGATTACTGCCATTGTACACACAACGGCCGGTGGTTGGGTGGGAGACTTTTGTGCCCTTGTGCTATCTGAGCCAAGGGGCATCAGGAAGCCAATTTGTTGTGTCGTCTTGATTTTAGTCCTGTAAATGTACCGTGGCGTCTTCTGTGTTGCCAGCTTCTTTTATGGTTGTTTCCTCCACCGATTGGGCGGGCACGTCGTCATATGATTGTAAAATCTCAATCAAACACAAAATCGGCGCCATTTAGGGTGGTTTTCTTCACCGATTTTTCTGGCAAGTCGACGTATTAGTGAAACAATCTTGATTGTGCCACCAAACCCCAATCAAACACACAAAATACAATGATAATAACAAAAAGAAAAAAATATACCTAGACCAAACCACACTAATCAACAATATCTGTGGATGTCAATTAGTAATGAAATGGTCAAATGTTATGATAACTGACTCAATTCCTCTGTCACATACATGTGGAGATCAGGGAGCAAGGTCTCTGTTTAATCCCGTTTAGTTTAAATATACACTACACAAAATATGATGAACAGGAAAGCATCAGCAATTAATTTCCACTGATCACGTTTACATGGTAACAATTGTACATTCCCTTAGCTTTGTTAATGTAATGAAGCTGTTCCCCGGGGTCTCGCTGCTGCTCCGCTGGTGGAGCGTTGCACTTGCGAGTCCCATTCCCCGTATTCATTATTGGTTTGAGTCTCCTTGCCTGCTTACATAAGAGAAGAGAAGTTTTCTCGCGGCTACGGATATCGTGTGATTTTCGCGATAGGTAACTATCCTACGACGTCAAGGCAACTTCGCTATACAAGCGAAATACGTTTAAATGCGCCGTTATATACACACTAATCAAATGAATATTTAAGCCCTACTGTTTCTCCGTGCGTTGCATGTAGCCATTTCGATTTCAGAGGCAGATCTCGTTCTACATCCCCGATATTCCCCTATTATTGTATTGGTCGATTGATTTATTGGTGTTGATATGACGGCGCTGTATTCTAACAGTAGACGATGACTCTAACACAATAAAAATGTAAGGTCACTTAATTTAGTATCGCTGTTGAAAAGATAGTGTTCCTCCAGTGCTAAGTATGACATCATGAATATAACCTGGAAACACCCTTACGGAATTCGGTCGTAATTTCAGCAGTGATATTATTCAACAGATCAAAAGTCAAATAGAGCGGAAAGCACACTTTCCATGTCATTAATATTGTCTTGTCTCATCGATGTTTCGACGTGATATACTTTGCGACTTCTGAAATGTTATTTGCGCAGAGTTACAGTCTATGTCCTATGACCTTTCCCGTTTGACTGGGCACGGTATAAGGACATAGACCTACATGTTGCGTTAATAACAATTCAGAAGATGCAACCCCATATAGTATTTATTGGCTGGTACAACAGCTACTAAACACCCTTACCACACTGGCAAAAACTTCATGACGATGGATTTTGCTCGATGAACTTATTCTTAAAACCCAGGACACAACGTCTTGAGGTAAACTTTCATTCAATGCTTACGCTAGTTTAAGTAGTTCCACAATTTTCGGGCAATATAGAGAGAGAAACCCCAAAGCCATTTTATTTATTGAGCTTTTAATTCCAGTACAGTCTGGTAAAGATAATATATTTAAAACAACAAGACCAGCAAATTTCGACAAAAAGTTATTATTTTCTAAGTGTATTTGGAAAGACAATTGACCATGTCACATTCGGAACCGAGAGAGCATAGCCGTTAATTATTTAATTTAAATAAGTGACGTCATTGTTCGCAGTACAAATATATCCTGCTTGTGTCGAATAAACAAATAAATATAAGCTTTTACATGTTCTAATGTGTGAGGTGTGCATTTTTGATACATACAATATCTCTGAAAGTTCAATTTACCAAACAGAATTGAAAATCACTTAATTGGACAAGTTAAAACCAATAAGTGCCAAAACTAAAAATTACACATTTTTGTTCAGTACTGTTCTGTATCGTTATATATGGATTACGTAGTAAGACTAATAACGATACAGGTCTCTGCATCTGTAATAAACCCTGATATCCAAGTTAAATGTTTTCCAGGTGTAACATTCAATTCATTTCGGGCACTCGCTCAAAATTATAAAGGGCCTCAGCCGGAAATTCTTATACTAAATGTTGGAATAAACAATAAGAAAACTCCAAGGCCAATGCCGCAAATGCGAAACATGATGACTAGTATTAGGCAGACTTTCCCCAAATCTCTTTTGTATTTCGTGAAGCTACAGTCATCGTCAAAATTACCAACCAATGACATCCGACCTTAAATGATCTAAATTCTGCAGCTACCAACATGACTAAACTAAACATAATTCCCAAAACAGATCTTAATTTAGAGTTTGTCGGGATCAAACTCATTGGACTGAAAACACAGCAAATTGCTTGTATGAACATTGGCTTAAACACTTTGGTTTAAACTAGAGTTGGGTAAAGGCGATGTCCACCCCAATTTCGGCTTAGGTACAAATATTGTAACCCTTACCAAAGATTTCATCTTAACGGCATCACATAGGTCCCTCCTGGACCGTGGCCTTTCCTTCGTCCCATCCCCCAAGAAATACTTTGACAAAGATTTTAAGACTCAGAAATACAGTTATATATTCGGCTATCGCGATACTTTGTCTATAAGAGCAGATAGACACAGAAGCTGTAATTGGCAGAAAAAAACGTTTACAGAATAAAATGGTTATGCACTGCCAATCACTGACCCCGAGATTACTGCCACTGTTTCCAAACTAAGTACAGAATTTGAACAGGTTGTCAATACTAAAACACAACCTAATCTCACTAATGCAGAAAGACAGTCTGTCTCTAAGCTTCGTCAAAATCGAGATTTCGTTATTAAACCAGCTGATAAAGGGTTTGCTACGGTTATAATGGCCAGACAGGATTACATAAATGAGGCAGAACGCCAGTTGAGTAATCGTGACCAATATAAAATAGGCCTACTAGATAATCCTATTTGGCCGGAAAACAGGATAAATTTCAGCGAAATAATCCTGTCTCTAGAGGATCAAAACTTCCTCACTACTAGGCAAGGTCATTATCTACTAGCGGGACGGGAATCCAAAAATAGACAATTTTACATTCTTCCGAAAATCCATAAACCACAGGAGAAA
>JAVFBZ010019165.1:1483-29693 GCA_032466195.1 Katharina tunicata | reverse complement strand
TTAAAAAAATGTGTGGAGTATCCTTATCCACTTAACATACGGTAAGCCTTATGATATGATTTCAATGTTCAACAGAATATATTAATGATATTGGGAAACGACATAGCAAATCAAATTACATGACTATAATAAACCACCAGAAACGACGAGAAACTGAATAAATATTATTGTATTTTATATAATACCAAAAAACGCTTCATCTTTTAAATTGGAGTGAAAAATAACAAAGCGCTAAACATCATCTTCTGATATTTGCCACAATAACACCTTCTTACAGTTATCAGCTCGACAAAATTCTATGGGGGTCACATTTTGCTGTCTATCGCTACTGGTGGGCTTGTGACCTAATTCTATAAGTCATGTAAGCCTTTCTAAAAGAAATAAGAAAAAACTTAAAAGCCAATTTTCAAATCTTATTGTAAATACATAGATAGTGCTATTCTTAATTTTGTTGTGTCCATAAATCCAACATTATGAGGAAATGTTTTAAATGTGATCTATATCAGTTCACATTTAAAATTTGGCTTAGAATTTCTTATCTTTAAGAACGACTCTAGTAGCTTTATGAATACGGACCCAGCATTATCCAGTCTGACACAAAAGCATGGGCTGCGATGTTTGAATTGTAGAACATCAAATAATTTAACAAAAACGTATCATATGGAAAAAGAGAAGCTGTTAATAATAAATTATCGTTTCTGTCCGTGAGTTTCTTCTCTCTCCTATTCGCCCAACGGATGTGATAGTTTTATCACCTAGTAAAAATTAAGTACAACTTACTGGGCATACTGTTTTTTGCTCAGAATAAGTCTGTACAGCACAGCACGCAAAATCAGACGTGTGTCGTTTGGTGACAGTATCTAACATGATTCAACGCCCAAACCGTAAGTAAACTTCAAACGTTTTAAGAATCGGCCGTATAGATCCTTTACTTTTAATTTCATGGAATCAGTTAGAAGTCCAATATAATTCAGCTAATATGTTGCAATCTGCTAATGTTCGCCAAATTAGCTTGAAAAACGCTTGATTTCATCAACAAAATTCATATTCTACGCCTTGTTCGTGGTTCAAGTGTTCTCTAATTGGATTTGTCTTGGTAGAATATTAGAATAATAGAAAACAGTTGACGCGTAAAAAGTAGGACATTTTAACATTGTCAGTAAAGTAAAAATCACGCCTGTTATAGGAGTTATTACTGTGGACTGATATCATTTTAATTCATTCATGTTTTCCTGTACAAGAAAGCTTTGACCAACTTGATTTCATGGTTCTTTTTACAGTTCTGGAGAACTTGAGGCATTTTGATTACTGTTTTAGGATGGCATGGATGAGCTAATCGTTATAACCGTGTTGTTTGAGCTTCCCGTGGGCCTGTAACGTGTGTTCCCTCCCACAGCTTGACAGCGAATAACTTGGTATAGGGCAGTACGAAATCGTCGGTTACTCGCGAAATAAAAGACAAAATTCACGGCGTGGTTCATACTACTGAACAAGAACACGAAGCTGACTGTAAAATAAAACGTGGCAAAAAATTCCGGTGATTCGAAGGGAACGTAGTCAATGGCCAAGATCTGGAAGATACACACAGGCAAAAAGAAGATGATATAGCAAAAGGACATGGTTAACAGCATAATGGTGACTTGCGTCTGTAGGGCATCCTTCTTACTGGAGTCAGTCATTACCATTTTCTTCTGTTTCCTGCTGGATGCTCGCATACCCAGAATGATCATCACGTTTAGGAAGAGGAGAATAGAGCTGGGTAGTACAGCGAAGATAGTAGTGTTAATCCAGAACCAGATATCGTAAGACCAAAGTTCGGTTCCAAGGCGATGACCACAATACCTACCAACCCAGGAGGCTGGCGAAACACGCATAATGTACGTATAGATAAAATGAGCATCAACTAAAGAAAAAAACAGATAAACTAAGAAGATGGAGATTTTGGTTCTTTTCATGGTGAAGAGAGAATTGACCTTCAGAGGAAAGATCACCGCCACAAATCGCTCGAAGGTCATCAAGACAATTGTCCAAATGGATCCATGAAGGATAGTGTAAATGAGGAAGGCAAGAATCCCACAGCCATAGTCTCCCATATCCAGGTCCAGAATATCTACGATGTAGTTAAGCATATTCAGGAACAGTGCTATAGTGTCACCAAAGGCCAGGCTGCAGATGTAGAGAGAGGAACTTGTAAACGGCTTGATTCGGATCATGGTTATTAAGGTCAGAGAGTTACAGATCAAAGCCAAGGGAGGCAGCATCCAATAGTTAAGCTGTTCAAACACATAACCTGCTTTATAAAGTGGCAGTACTTTACCTGCCTTGTAAATGGCGTCTATGTATTCTCCAAGCGTCATCCTGGGAACAGTTGTTGAATCTGACACGGCTGACATGGAATCATTCAGTAAACCAGAGTCGTTCGAAAAGTTACCAAAAGCGGTTGTTGAGAAAATGTCCTCCATTGAAACAGAAGCTTACAAAACTTATTAAATTATGTATGCTGGTTCATAGAGAACAACTGAGAGGTCGTACACAGACCAGTCTTGAAGTCGAACTGCACGAAATAATAATTCAGAAACACAACGTACGTATCAATCCTCAAAAAGCTACGTGGCCCTCTACTAGATGGCATATAAATGCGGAACTTAAATACGGTTGAGAAGTTTTATGTTTTTCCCATCTAACCATGATTTATGCATCAATAGGAAGAGCCCAGTCAATAAGGAGCGTACAAATAAAGATAAGATCGCGAAGTCAGACGCCTTACTTCCCTTTTAACCAATACATCAATACTTTTTCTTTCTCGCTTTGACATTCTGTAGAGTAACAAACTCGTACTCTATGACGCCATGTTATAATCACTCATGTAATCATAGACATTTAATCGATCTCCACAAAATTAGATCATATCAGTTTGCGTGATGTTTTGCTGATAGCAATCGGTATCAAAGAGAATAGAGCTGTTCCCATGGCATTATTTCGGAAACTGGCATAACTAATTACTGACTTTACCTCCGACGCAGAATTACCGCAAATGAATCAAACTTAGACCGGAAGTACTTACTTGGGAATAACTCACGCTGTAAAATCAACACCAATTTCAAACAGAAATAATTGATCTGAATATAATTGAATGTATGTGTTCAAACGCAGGGTTTCACGGTATATGAACTGTTTTATAATAGTAAAGTTTACTTTGAAGTGACTGCTTGTCTTGATTGTGTGTGTACAGTTATTGACGACTTCAATCTCAGATTGATCTACACCTTACTCATAAGTGTTCTTATGTTTTCTTTTACTTCTTTAAATGACTCACTTGTGTAGCTTTTAGATACGCGCTCGTCTCCCCATTACACATCACAACAGTTACTAACCCAAGGAAAATCGTGCGCCTTCACGTTTCGAAGTGCAAATGTACGGAAGCTCATTGCGGCCCTCGAGTTGTCGACGTTGACAACTCGAGATTCCAGTTAAAATCTCGAATTGTTAGTTTTTTAGGTGTGGCATAGCTCAAATGTACGGCGTTGACAGGTTGCTCCTACAACCAAACATCACAAAACTCTACATGGCATGAAAGGCGAAGAGTTTACATTTAGGATTAATAATGTTTCGTTAAAAACATCCGTAGTTTGAATGAAGACGCTCTGTATCTGTTCTAAAACATACCATTTTCAGCAAATTTATATTTGTTTTGTGCATTTGTATTATGTGTTCTACAAATTTGTATTTGCATTCTACAAATATATATTTATTGTCTAGCCATATGTTTATATTTGTTCATTGTTTATTTTTATGAAATAATGCAACCGATGGCATTTGTATGTTAGTCTGGTGTTATTTCTGCTATAAATATTTTTTATAAATCTAGAGAAAGAAAATGATGCTTGCCTCCTCCGGGATTCGTACTCGGGTCTCTGGCTAGCAGGACCAGCGCTCTTATTATTTATTGTACAAAAAAGGCCGAATACAATAACATTTCAAAGGCTGAAATATAGTGCACTTCTGCAAGAATATTTTGTGATCTATACAGAAAACAAATTAAACCAATATTCGAAATGAATCCAAATAATTTCATAAATGTATGAGAATTTACAACACATTACATATATGTCTATTAAACGTAAAATGTAAACGCACTTTATGAACATAAATTACAATCGCTTGGAGTTTTTGGCTGCTGTTATTTAAACAAACAAATTTAAATATAGACCACGTAGGTTTTAACATTCTTATCACACATTTATATACTGAACGCGTATATGTGATTGACAGACAAGAAATCGACATAATTATATACATTCTAAATGGATAAGAAATTAGCAACACCAGATTGTAGCTTAAATCTCGAGTTCGGGACGTCGACAATTCGAGATTAAAAATCAATTCGCAAGTTGTTGACAACTCGACAATTTTAGATTTAAGCTGGAATCTTGAGTTGTGGATGTTTTTCGAGAACTTGAGATTGTAAATGGAATCTCGAGACGTCGACAAGTCAAAGTCCACGATAAGCTTCAATTCAATTTAACCACTATTACAAACTGGGATGGATGTGAGGAATTTTTGGATGTCACGTGTTAGTACCACCAAAATAGGAATGATCCGACTTACAGCAATTTAATAAACGACTCTAACGTTTGCCCGGGAGCATGTGCATTTATAGCGCCACTAGAACAGAACTCCTCTGCATGCTCACCAGTATCTTGATGTTTCAATATGTTTTATGGAGAGTGTTCAATCTTGTTAGAGAACAACTACATTTAACAGATGCTTTGGTATTTAATAATTTATAGAGCAGAAAGCCCTGGGGGAGGACAACAGTTCTAATTTGTCGTCGAATGTTTCAATTGTTTCTGCAGTTATTTTAAAATAACCCCTAAATGTAATCGACAAAAAACATTGGATTTATCGTTTTAGGATCTTTCATACACTCTGTTGGATTATATTTTGATCACACGTGTTTGATAACTGATTGTATGTGTTTGAATAACATTGTATTCCAGTTCAGACAAAACAGTCTAAAACTCAACGTCATTACGACCCTGAATCTCCACTGGTTATAATGCCTGACAATTAATAGTGCGTAGCGACGTTACCAGGACTGCTCCATAATGATTACTCAATAATAGGATTTCAAAATT
This sequence comes from Katharina tunicata, assembly GCA_032466195.1. Taxonomy (NCBI): domain Eukaryota; kingdom Metazoa; phylum Mollusca; class Polyplacophora; order Chitonida; family Mopaliidae; genus Katharina; species Katharina tunicata. The sequence goes on along the minus strand of JAVFBZ010019165.1, from coordinate 24,555 downwards.
AGATTGATTTTTTTTCTAAAATTGTCTTCAGTACTAATGTCGAAGAGGATTTCTAAGAGTTGTCTATGATGACCAGAAAGGGGAGTTATTTATGTTTTCCAAAATAGTCCTGAGAGTCAAATAGTCCTAACTGTGTTAATTTATATGTGTTCTAAAACAGTCCTAACTGTATTTGTTACGCTGTACTTACGCTTATTTCGGTCATTTGATTGCATACCGGCCAGCCCAATGGGTGAGGGGATCACCAACATCAATGGCAAGAGACAAGAACGCCTCGGGACAAAGACAACTCAACACAAGAAGCCACAACAAATCACCTTCCTGATGTCCCTCAGCTCATAGAGCACCAGGGAATAGAATGCTCCGGGAAAAAAGTACAAAGTATTAATGTGAAACTTAATTTCTACGTCCTCTTGAATGGTTCCAAGTGTTAATATCAAGAGAATTGCAAAGAGTTTTCCTAACGAGTCCTGCTGGGTCGAGCGGTCAGGTGGTTGACCTATGATTGAGTTACTGAGTCCCATTCACTGTATCTGGAATAGGTTCGAATCTGACTGTGGAGCCTAGGTATATACTGGATATATATATTTTCCGGTGGCTACGGAGATCAGGGCTGGGTTTTACGAGGTTTCTACACGGTATTATAACACACAGTGGCAATGCAAAGTCGTCAAAAAGTGAAATAATCTAGAGTACGACGATTAACGCTAATCAAGTAATATTAATAATAATAATAATAATAATCAAACGAGTCCAACGTATTAATGTTAAATATGATTGTTATGATTTCTCATTTGGACCATGTCCAACTAAATGGTTAACCAATCTTTATGTACATAGTCCCCGTTTTCAATATGACCTGGGTACGTTTATTTTTTATTTTTAAGTCCGCGGTAACTATAATAAAAACTGGGCTTATGAATCAATAACATGAACTGGTCGTAAGAGTTAATTAGACTAGCATAGGTTTAACCAAACAGATTTTTATATGTTTTAAAACCGGTCAACTCTACGAAAAATATACATTATGTGTATGTGTTTTTGGTCAATTTAGAATACTGGAGTTCTTCCTAAAAATGTCAAAACGCCTTTTATGTTAATCAGGATTTTGTTATTGTTTTTGTAAAATGGTCTCAAGTTTTCGACAATATGTCCAGACTCAAATTCCTCCGTGTTAGACGAAGAGTTAATGGAAAGGCTGATAACACATCTTCTTGTCGACATTGGAATTGCAAGAAAGCAAAGCAAAGCAAAGCAAATTATGAGACTTCTGAATTAACAGAGAGTATAGATCCTTTTGTTAAACGTCGTTTAGTTACATGTTATATTCGTACGTTTTCATGTTTACATAGAGGATATTATATGAGTGATCAAGGATATCGCATTTATCAAACGAGTGGTATAATTTGTATTTGTACCGAGCCTCTGGCGAGGTACAAATATAAATTATACCACGAATGATAAATGTGATATCCTGGATCACGAATTTTTTTGTCCTATTCATCCAATACTTTATTCATTTTTCAGAATAATTGGAAATTCAACTAAAAAATGCTCACGGAATTCAGTTTGTTTTGTTTTCGTATGTATGCAAATGAGAGCGGAGACATACAAGTTCGAGTAGACAGAAATGATACGTTACGCTGAGCCTTACCATGCATTTTACGCCAGAAATATAGTTCGAAATGATTCAAGTAATTTAAGGAAGAAATGCACCCAATCTTAAGCTATGCTACTAATTTCCATTTTCATCGTTGGATAGAGGACGAATTAAGTCAACATACTTGTTGAACACAAAATTAAAAACGAATTCATGACATCGAAGAAAACTGGGTCGATGAGATCTGCAATGTGGTCACGTGAACAGGCTGATCTGGTTAGTTTTAGGTCACGTCATACCTTCATTTGATTTAACCTAAGTCTAGATTACTCCGACAAAAAATAGTGCAGTATTAAATAATTAATTACTGTGCATGTAACGCGCTGGACGCATACAATTCGAGGCATTTTGAAGAAACGCGGAGAAAAAAGTTCAGGCAGATCAAGTATGACGTCGAACTCTTCGAATGCAGTTTGATCAGTGGGTTTTATGAATGAAAGTTGTTTAACCCAATCAAAATTGCAGCTCAGTTATGTCACTGGATGACATAACTTAAAGTTATTACACTCACAATGACCAAAGTATGGGATAATATGCTTTATTATTATTTTATAGCTCAAGAAGAACGTGTCCATGTCAAGATGTCCGACAAAGATAATTTTATGTTCCGAAAGCCCCAAAATGTATAAAAGCTGTATGTGCCGAAGTCCTCAATGTACAGACTAGTCTTACATTTAGCCCAAAGGATTGATTATGCGGGTCAAAATGCCGAAAAAGTGTCAATATCAAGCGCATACAATAAATGCAATGCCAAACACGAACTTCTTCTAATAAGCTTTAAAAAGCATTATACCTATAGAGTATTCAAATAAATGAAGTTCTAAATTATTCAATTTGCTCTTTTCAGATATATTATGGATGATTTAATAATTTACGAAAACTAATCATAGGCAGAATTGGACAATTCAAACGGTGCATGTTGTTAATTGCTGTGTGTGGTTAATCATCTATTGGCTTGTCAAGTTATGCCCTCGGGTTAGGCGAAGTTTACACAGTTTTTCTATCGCCTTCCATGAAGCATAAAACAGTCGAATTGTGCCGCCAATGGACGTACAGACGGCTATTACTGGAAAACGTCAACGACACAACGCAAAGCGATCTACCTACCATTGTGTACGGTATAACATGGCAAGTACCTCAGCGCTGATTGATTAACTTAATCATGTGTGCGTCACCAATTGAATGAAGGTAGTCTCGAAATATTACCGCTACTAATACAGGACTTTTTGTGTGTTGGCTATTGTTTCTATGGCATTTTTCTACAGGCAACGATTAACATGTTTCATCTGATACCCCGGTGTAATAAGCCTAGGCTATTACACTCATTTGTAGATGCCAGAATGGGCTGGAATACCATTTCATTTTTTTTCGAAGTGTGGGTATTATGATGTAACTCAAAAAGCAACTCTGACACAAAACAAAATCTGAACTATACCTTTAATGCGTTTTTTCACGATATTATGTCATACTGGAAGGAAAGTCCAAGAACAGCCTGTCAACTCGACCATCTGGTCACGTAGATAAAATCGTTAAGCAGTACCATCAAATCAGCTATAAACTGACTAACTACGAGTGATTACTCGGGCTATGTGAACAACAATGATTGTTAGCTATAATTTCCGTGAAGATAAAAGCCCTTAAGCAGGTTATTTCTTTTCTTTTCAAACTTTAATAAAATATTCATCATTTTTTTTTTACAATATCTCTGATTATTAATATATAAGTTATTTCATTTAAACGCAAAATGTCATTACTTGATTGATATAAATAGATTATTATTCTTTTTGGAAACCATATGGAATATTACATGTTCCTCTGGTGGAATAAATGCTGTCAATTTAATCAGAAGTAAACAACACCGATTCCACGAGAAATCAACACTAGTAGATCATCTCCTGCATCTCTTACTGCATATGTACTTTCTATCTCCTAAATTTTACAATGGCCAAATTATTTTATTTAAACTACGCATATACAATTATTTGTGGGGTCCTTAAATATCCGGATGTGTGTTTATTATATAAGACAGAAATGTATTTCTTCGTATGGCAACACGGTTACGATCTGATAACAGCGGTTATTCTCAAAAAGGTAAATTTGGTTGTCCTTCGTGTACAGTGTCAACCTAAACTAAACTAGCAGCAATGGACCTACATTCAACCGATGGATTCAACACTAACACCATAAATAAACCAAAAAATCGATATGTGAACATAATACAGAATTTATTGGTCGAAATTACCATACCTATCTGTTGTTATCTATTATGTCCAGTGGTGTCCCGTAACGGATTTGATTTTGAGATAAATGGAAAAGGACACATCGACTTCCCGATGCCCCTTAGCTCTGATAGCAGCAGGGCACAGGAAACTTCCGCCAACCACCGCTGAATAGAAAAAGTAACTCAACAACAATATATTTATGCTATCTTATTTGTGCAGTTTATTGGAGAATCACCTTCCTGAAAAAGGATTAAACAACGTAAACAATATACTGCCAGGTATAGCCTTATATTTCTATTCTAATACACTATGTTGAATAATTTATTGCACTCACAACATATATTCCTTTGCCCAATGTCTGTGACACCTCGACGTCAAAAGCCATATATGTTCAAATCCGCTGCTATTGTACGTATGTTTTGAAATAGTAACGTGACAGAGCAAACACCTGTTTACTGCCATAACATGTGTTTTCTGTGACTTGTATTATGTGACTATTTGTTTATAAGTCACACGTGTTTTAAATAATCTACCTAGAAACCTCCATCAGCAACAAACATATGCGACCAAAGCAAGTGTGGCCTTCAATCTGGGTGAGGTTACATTCTACTAACGTTTTCTATCACAGAAAATTTGTGTTTAGTCCAATGATTTTCATGAAAACAAGGCGACCAACTGTGTATAGAATGACTCCGTTTAATTGTTTTAGTTTAAATATAGGTACGGATGAAAGATGTTTTGAACCTGCTCATAGTTCTCAGATTCAATTTGCCAACTGAAGTGTATACAGCTAATGTAGAACCCCGATTAATCAAATACTGGAATAGTTTATACCTGAAATGTAACCCAAAACGAACAGGTTGCTACTGACTCAATACTGATTTAGGTAGACTAAAATTATATTTACCATATATGTTAATGAGATTCACCTTTACTTAAACCAAAATTGTATAGCCGGACAGGTAAATAATATGCTTATTTTTACTCAGTTAAAGTTTAATTTTTTGTTGATAATTAAACTTTCAATTGCTGATAAAATATCAATCGTAACGTATCTCTGTCCAGTTGTACGTTTGCAAGAAATTAACGTTCTTTACAACAGGGACTACTGGATTTAAAAGCCATCATAGTATACTGATATGATTCGTAATTTAGCGAGAATTTAATACGCCAAAAATGTCCAGAATGCGTCTAATCTCATCTAGGTACAGATTACGGATAAATAAATGATTGACGTAGACAATTCTGAACACATGCAGCAATATTCTTTCAACAGTTGTCCCCCTTTGATTGCTCTGTTAACTATCTTTAAGCGTTAAATAAAAATGATTCACAATGTTCACAAGCGTTTTGGATTTAAAGGTACGGATACCGAGATGGGACATGGAAATTAAAAGATAAAATATGATGTTATAATGAGAAAATTAAGTCGTCATAACGATTTTTACACCCCATACGAAAACAGCTTTTGAGGTTGTTTTGTAGAATTATTTCTCTGTGGAAAAACAATCTTTCTTTTTTGGGATCGCAACTTCGGCGATAATTAATTGTTAAACTGTATACGTTATGACATTTGACTGCAAATTAAGGTAAAATTGACAGGTTTCCTGTATTTATTTGCTGGTTGTCATAACCGCAATTTACTCAAGAACATTTTGTTGATGATTTAGCCTTTTTTGTCATTATAATCAGCCGTTTTTTGTTTGTTTGATTGGCTTGTACCGCCTAATAGTCAATACAGATACCCAGAAACCGATTAATTTTCTGATATAACTAAAACTCCGAGCATATGGATAACCTCCTTGCGGCCTTGAAACGTTTGTTAAATCTTAGATGAGAAGGCCTGGATTTGATATAAAATCACCAGATTTAAACCAATCGAGCAAAACTCAATTTAAACATAAGTTTCATTGTTCAGATTCCCAAACAAAATCAACCAAACTATGAGCTCTCTTTAAGTGTCATTGGTCAGATTGACAAACAAAGTCAACCAAACTATGAGCTATCTTTAAGCGTCATTGTTCAGATTCCAAAACAAAGTCATCCAAACTATGAGCTCTCTTTAAACGCCATTGTTCAGATTCCCAAACAAAGTCAACCAAACTATGAGCTCTCCTTAAGCGTCATTGTTCAGATTCCCAAACAAAGTCAACCAAACTATGAGCTCTCTTTAAGCGTCATTGTTCAGATTCCCAAACAAAGTCAACCAAACTATGAGCTCTCTTCAAGTGTCATTGTTCAGATTCCAAAACAAAGTCAACCAAACTATCTCTTTAAGCGTCATTGTTCAGATTCCCAAACAAAGTCAACCAAACTATGAGCTCTCTTTAAGCGTCATTGTTCAGATTCCCAAACAAAGCCAACCAAACAATGAGCTCTCTTTAAGCATCATTGTTCGGATTCCTAAACAAAGTCAACCAAACTATGAGCTATCTTTAAGTTTCTTTGTTCAGATTCCCAAACAAAGTCAACCAAACTATGAGCTCTCTTTAAGTGTCATTGTTCAGATTCCCAAACAAAGTCAACCAAACTGAGCTCTCTTTAAGTGTCATTGTTCAGATTCCCAAACAAAGTCAACCAAACTATGAGCTCTCTTTAAGTAATATACAATCACTGATGCCGAAGAGGAATTTTAAATGTCTTTCAGATATAACAATGTTACATGCTTAAGAGCTAGGCACGATAAACTTTAGACGTCGTCATGTCCTAGCATGAAACATAACTCAATCAAATAATTTCTCTCCTCCGACGAAGCCATTGCATGCTTATTAAATAACTCGTTATAACGAGTTCTCATCTCGTTATAATGAGATTATAAATTGTTAAAACAACTTAATTATCTAGTTATAACGAGATAATACATCGTTATGACGAGTTTGATAATGCTCATAAAAATTGTTCGTGTCCCTTCCGGGCTTTCGTATAAAGGCCTGGCGGAAAGCGTTATTTAATTTATGAGATCTCAATGTGGCACAATTCGTTGGGTTACTATTTTTCCATTTTACCTAAAAACTGTGATATAAACCATCGCTACTAGAGCAAGGCTACGTCTAACGTGCATAGGCTGGTGAATTCATTTGACTACGAGTGATATTTCCTCTAATTGTAATACTGGTAAATTGTGTAAATTACCTAATGGAGTTAAACGCACTTTCCATTTATATTAGAAATCACTTAATTCATTCGAGTGCACGCTGAGCAACTGTGAATAGGCCTACTTAAGAACAGCGTCCTATGAGTTAACAAATCTGCAAACAGCCAGTATTCCGCGCTTTAATTAATCAGTTTTATAAATTGTCATGGATTGACGTTTACTAAACCGCTGAATTTCACAGGCTTATATCAATAACATAACCATGCAGCTGTATGGCAAGTTAGTAACAACAACAAAACTTTGTTTGTTGACTCCGTTATGGGGAGAAACCAAGGAAAAGCTCTGATGGGAATGAAACTGGGCCTTATAAACATTTAAAAAAAATAAGTCTTTGGTGTTGAAGTAGTCCCCTTCCTAAAGCGTTGAATGTAACCTAAAACATAAATAAACTCTTGTGTTGGGAACAAAATTGATCAGCAGTTCTAGACTCATGCTACGTACACCTTTCCATTACAATGGAACTTGCGTTGCAAAAGTTCATGTGTTAATAGGCGTCCTTGGAGTCAATTGTACGCAGTTGAGTCAAATCAAATTAATATTGTTTTTTTGGCTTGTACAAATATTTAAACCATTTCCTGCTTTGAGCATCCTTATGATTGACCATCTTTAAGAGACGCTAAATTTTAATAAAAAGCGGAGCGCTATGTATCCCAGATAACTGATGTAAAGTAGTATATCATGAAGTGGATCTTTGTTCATATGCTTGAGTAAACATGGTTTAGATTATCTAATTTAAGACGGAATGGTTTGATTGTTAAAGATGGCCGTCTGGGTTCTACTCTATTAAGACATGACTGATTTGTGGACATGAAAACACTTTCTCGCCTCCTGATCGAACATTGTCGTGATATGAGTTCCCAGAGACACGATTCGATCTATCTTTTGTGCCTTTTCAAATTTAGGTTGCTTCTTCAAATGAGCCTGCCAAGTGCTAACAAATAAAGCGTGCTGTATATTAGCCTTTAACGCTTTGTGGTTCTGACCATCGATCAGAGATGAAGGAACGTATTTATGAACGGAAGATTGAGCTTGTTTGAGCTTCATAATAGCTGGTCCCTTGAGCGAGAAAACAACACCCTTTGTGAGTTTTTTTTCAAATATGTTATTCAAAAGAAGACTATCAAGTGAAAAGTTTGGTGGCCTTTAATCTACCTACGCACAACACATCTCTTGAGTCATGCAGCTCTACAACTATTGCGTGTTTCTTGATGTCAAAAGAAACTTTAGAAAGAAATGTGTGTGTAACAAACTGTCAAATGTAGGAAAACAAAAATTAAAGATGGGATTTCTTCGGTCTGTAACTTTTTGTCTTTTTTTTTTTTTTGGGGTGGGGGTCGAAATTTCAAGAGAAGAGAATATATTAACTGTTTGTGCCTATAATTAAAAAACTGAGTAGACAGTGTTCGTGTTAGCCGGGTTGTGGGCAATTATAAGGTATGGTTGAGTTTGAACAAGACTTTCGCGTTAAAAGGACTGTAAGATTTAGACCTCTTCTCACTTTTGTTTATTCAGAGAAAATTGAATTAAAGTTGTCAAAAGCTTTTTGGGAACTAAATGGAACTTATCAAATCGTATATTGGTCAGGTGAGCGAAGAACTTCTAGTATGAACTATTTTTTCTCCTTAACGTTAACCATATCTTATAACGAATATTCAGCCAACAAATATTATAGCAATGCTCATCCATCTTAGTAGATATGATCACTGTACATTGTCTGAGTGTTGAATATTGTCCTCGCCGTTCGTAATGCATTAAGAGAGGAATGCAGAAATGGACAGGAAATGACCATATATTCCCCTATATAAACACACGCTCCACCCCATGATATGCTTCCTTCTTCAATGAGAGACCTATGTGTCGATCACATCCGCATAATACACTGTCACGTTACACAGCACAAATCTTTGGGGATTTCTGTGTTGACATTCGTAACATATTCCTTGAATAAATTTAACCATTTAACTATTTGTCGGAAAGGACATTGTAAGAAATAATTTAAAAAAAAGTCTGTTTTTTTCGGATCAAGGCTTAATATATCGGATCAAACAGGCTTAAATTCTCGGTAAATTCTTTATTTAAAGCTGACAACAGTTCAGAATGTTTAAGCCAAAAAATTCAACCACAAAAAATACTTTAATGTCTACACATTTTTTACTATTGTAGTTTAGAAAAAGGGATCGGTTAATAAATTCAACCACAAAAAATACTTTAATGTCTACACATTTTTTACTATTGTAGTTTAGAAAAAGAGATCGGTTAAAAAATAAGTTATTTATAATCTCGCTTAACATCTTTTTTGCAAAAGCCCGAACGAATGAGCTGTGTATGACTGTCGACGACACCCAAATATATGGTCATTATATTTAGATCAACGATTTTCGACCAAAACTTATTCTTCTCAACTTGAATTTGGAAAAACTTTAGGCTGTGTCATATGTGGAATCGGGCAGGCATATCCGTTTGTTATTTAATTGATAAACCAGTAGATGCAGAGTTCTGTATCGTTATAGTCTGTGTGCATAATGATTCATTATGAGAAAATGTATCCATATATAATGATACAGAACACTACTAGTTTTTGCACTTACTGATTTGAATTTATCCAAATAATTGATTGAAATTTATGTTGGGAGGAATTTAACTCTCTGAGATATTTTATGTATAACAAATGCCCACATCGCGCATTCGTAACATTTAAAAGGTAATTTTATTTATTTACATGAGTAAAAAGATGGCTGTCAAATCTGACAATCTCCCTCAATAACTCGAATTTTGATTGGAAATTATTGCTCAGAGTCAACATTTTGAACCTTGGAGTAAGTTCAAATATAATATTTGGATCAAAACTACACAAAGCGTAAAGAAAACGGAAAATAAGCATTGGAAAAAGGCGGTAAGTGCAAGTTATGTGACCGCATTGCCTTACACAGTTCTGTAGCTAATAAAACCAAAATGATGTTGTGGTTCGCATCTGAGGTAGGCCTGTGTCATCGTCGCGCCTTTCCTGTCATTGGTGTAGGTTGATGTTACGTAATATCAAAAGTGATATACTGTAGTAGTTTCTAACATTGATAAATGCAATCTTGTCTTGAGAACTTCGAAATAACAATTCACCACAGGAGGTTTACCCCGGTTTCTCTGTTTCTTGACAGTACAGCGTAACGTAAACATGCCCACACACGTGTCAATCTTATTTGAACAAGTTGTATTGAGTCTTATATAGTACCATTATTTAACCGAAAGCACATGGATGGCAGGTCTGTAGGTCTAGTCACCAACTAAGGCTTTTGAAACAGTGTATTTTTTTAACTTCTTCATTTGTGTCCAGTTAATTCATTATTCACATCTCGCCAATAACCCGATAGGAGGAAACGTCACTTCCGGTTTTTAAATAAAATATATAACGGCTTCAAAATGCGACACGTTTTTTTTAATCTTTCAAAACACAGGTTAGGTGTAATAGGTAAGTGTCTTCGCCTAGTGTGCGGACATGAATAGTTTCTTTGGAAAATGCCATGATACGTGGATTGGTCGAATTACGTTGACAAGTCCGCGCATTGCCAGTTTCTTAGACTGTGAACCATATCCGCAGGTAACATGAAAACAACACAAACACAATATGGATTTCATAAATAAGTTCGTCGATATAAGCATTTCTCTAAATAAAACGAACCAAGGTAGCAGTTTGTCATCATTAACTATAACAAACCATTGCATATGGCATTGTGTGTTAAATAACACAAATTCTATTTATTAAAACAGAAAGGAAGTTTATTTACTCATATGCCAGGTAATGCAGCCAACGATTTCTTACTCCTAATCATTTTGTCACACAAATCAACTTGTCTTCGAGTTTGAGATCTAACACTGGGCTTATCATATCAAGTTGAGAACTTGTCGCTCAATAAGTTGGGAGATCATATAGAATAAACTAAGACATTCTTTCAGGTTAGGCCGTATGGACAGGTGGTACGTTTTAGTAGGTTGCATCTTATGCCTTGATCTAAAAGAGTCCGTTTGGTTTGGCTGTTCCATAAAAGTCTAGCTTCATGTGTCAGCAACAATTAACAATGAATCACACCCTCTCAGACTTATCGGGGGTATAATCTAATACATGTTCTCTGATTGTGAGTTAAGTGCGGCTAGGACGAACGCCTCAAGCCTCTCTAGTTAATTCCATTCAGTCGTCCTTCAATCTGATACAGTTCTAAACAGCTTCATTGCCTCACACTTAGTAACCACGCAGACCAATAAATTTGTCAGAATAAGGCAGTAATGCACTGACGACTTTACCCATGTTAACATTTCTAAAGAGGTTTCCCTTGAGCTATGGCCGTCTCCAAATAGACGTGTTTAACATGAATTTTATTACACTTCGATATGATCGATCATGAAGAAGAACCACTATACAAATGAAACAGCTCTATAATAATAACCTTGGTGCTATAAGATATGCCTTATTTAATGACGAACTAATAGGACTGATTGCGTGATCGATTGCTATTAAAACATCAATCTGTATATATTACCCCAGTTTTTAAATCACTACGTGTTTTCTACGACATAAGTATGTATACTTCGCAAATGTTGGATAAACTTTTGTTCAAAACTATTAAACACAAATAAATAGTGTTTATGTCTTCTGATGCTAAACTGTAAATAGGGTCTATCAAGTAAGCAATAAACGAACAGAAATTAAAGATGCATAAGGATGAAAAATGTCACATCATCATTGGGGAAATGTCAATGGCCAAGCTTCTAGGGCCGATAAAGAAGACATTTAGAAATATATCCCATAAATTTGGGTTAAAGACAAGAGATAATTTGCTGTAATAAGAGATTTTGGAAAGCTTTTCAACAGATTAAACCACGCCGTCTGACATTTTTGCGTTTGGAGATACGATGACGGTGCTGTATAGAGTGATTGTCTGGGCAAATACCATAGATCAATGGACCCAGAGATTGTCACTGGACATCGCACTCAAGGCTTTTATCAGCTTCAACACCTGGAAGAACTTAACATAAAACTTCAACTCAAAGGTCTGGGGAATTTGAACTACAAATATGTATTTAAAAAGATCTCGACAAGCCCACTGGGTTAAAGACAGTGTTGTGGGATGTACCTAAAATTAAAACGAGTTGGCTGATTCTCTCAACAAAAGCAGTAAAGGAGAAATAGTGCCAGATTAGCGATGCAGAATGGCGTGATGTGATGGGATTTCTTCGGTATTCATGTTTATTCAGAGAGAACTCTGGTGACAATGACGCGTACAAATATACGATACCAGCGTTAAATGGCCTGAGTTTAGGGCACTTTTCGAACATAACATATCAACTGAAAGCTAATACATAAATTCGGTGTCTGTATTACAAAAAAGGATCAGTTGAGAGGAACGAAGAAATAATATATATAATCTCGCTCCCCAGATACCTTAATTTCCACAAAACACTGTACACACAGCTATTTCCTTTTTACTGTTTTTCGATCAGTGGCAAAATTACCAATGTTCCATTGCTTCTGTTTTACACAATGGGACTTATCTAATTCATTTGTTTCATTGAAAGAAACATTAGAGATGACAGGGTGAATTATTATTGTACAGTGTGGTAGTTTCCTCTGAAAATAAAACCAATATTCTTCATGTCCAGATTAATTATAAGATGCCCCTTGAGAGAAATCGTGAGGGGATTCGTTTTTATTCCACAGAAATGTCCCGGAAAATTTAGGGACACACAATCTACTGATTAGCTTAATTCACCCGTTCCATATATCACAGCATTATACTGACAACTTTATTGGTCTCAGTGCTGACTAAGTGAGAGGCAATAAAGCTGTTACGAACTGTATCAGATTGAAAAGACGACATGGGGTGGAATTAACGAGTGAGCTTTGAAGCTAAAATGAGACCAACGATCGTCTGCTTAATTCGTCCTGACTAGGCCCTACTGAACAGGCAATTAGTGAACATGTATTAGGTGATTGCCACGATAGATGACGGCAGCTATAATACCCTGCTAAGTGTAGACGTCGATGCTTTATGGAATGCCAATGATAACTGATATATTATAGATTACGAGTGGTAGATCTGCACGCTCCGAGAAATGAACAAACACTTTATAAAGCCTCCAGATTCTATGCCGAATATTCTAAGCTTCACAATACATCAAAAGGCAGAAGAAGTAATGAACCAAAAAACTATGAAATCTTTATTTAAAATTTTCACCATGATTGCTAATTTTACGGAGTGTGTGTAAGTTTTAGGTTTACCAGCTTTTATTTATGTTTTACCTCATACTTGTTTAATTTAAATGACGGCCGAGCCATGTGACTACATGGTCTTTAGCGAATCTAACACAACTTTTCTACACAGTGTTGCTGTCCATGACTCGATATCATGAATACTCCGGTGAAACTAACTATAGAAACAGTGATACACCCCAACACGAGACGCTATGGAATATGCCTAAAACATTGGCTGTACTTGGCTGACATTAACAAATAGTCGGCTTCCTACAATAAAACAGTTGAGTTTTTATTGTGAGTAGATAAAAACAGACTCTTAAAATACTTACCAATACTAATGTTTATTCTATTTCGAAATTCTGAAATCTGAATTCTGAATTCTTCTTGACGCATGAAATATTTTATTAAAATAGCCAGACAATATGACACATGATGTGTCAAAATGTACAACACACAAACAAAAATAACAATAGGGGAAACAATTATCAGGAAAACAACTCCTTATCAAACGAGGCGTTTTGTGATCCACATCACTTTTTATGTCTTCTTTAATTTTCACAGTAACATTTAATCGTAATTTTAATTCGTAGTTGTAGATCTGCCGATAAAGCCAATAACATGAAATTAACAAAGAAAACATGGTGTACAAGACTCCGTTCGTATCGTGTTTGTAGCTCACCGATAGAACACAGAACATTAGTTCCAATGGGTAAACATGTAGCGTCTTAGCAAATTTACATAATAGCTTTCTGTATCAGGATTCCTCGCTACGATAAATCATATTCCATGAAAAAGGAAAGAGCTGAACCTTAACCAATGCTTTCAAATTGTTAATAACCATAAAGGTTAAAGTAGAAGACAAAATGTTGTTGGAGTTGATTAAGTCCTGTGTGGTTAGCGTCGCATTGATAGAGAGGTGCTCAGTGTACTCGTGGACGTGACCGCGGGCTGAGACGTGTACAATGAACCGCGACTCGTGCGGGTTTTACACCGCAATAAACTTATCAGCACAGTGCGAAATTTACGACTGCTGCAGAAATAAAACAAGAAATTGATAGCATGGTGGATCTCCGCGATTAAGAACACAATTTCGTAGGTGAGATAGTATCTCGAGGTTTCGTGCAGACTGACAGTGTACTGCCAATTTACAGAAACTAAATGGAATATGCAGACAGGGAGAAGAAAACAGACGAAGGCTACAGATACTGTGACTAACATTATGGTTATCTGTCTTTGTTGATTCTGTTTAGAAGATCCCATACATTCACCATTCGTCATCTTCTTCTGTACTTTAAATGACCTCCGCATTCCCCAAACAATTAACCCGTTAAGACATATCAAAATGACACAGGGGAAAAACGCATAAACACAAGAGTTGATCCAGTACCAGATTTTCTCATGGAAGAACAGGTACTCTGCTTTTGGTTTACAGTTGTTGCCGTCTGGTACCGGCTGCCAAACCTCCTCGAAAGTCCAGGCGTTGTGGATGTTAACCAAGAGAAGTACCACTGCGATTATGATCACGGATAACTTAGCTCTTCTCATAGTAAATAACTCCATAACCCGCAGCGGAAACCACACCGCCACAAACCTCTCAATTGTCATAATTACCAGTATCCAGGTCGACAAATGCAGAATAAACTGTCCGATGTAAGTAAAGATGGCGCACCCCACATCCCCCAGAGGGACATCAAACCCCGTCAGCTGTTGATAAACCAGACGAGCTACAAGTACAAGGGTATCCAAAACGGCTAACAACGCAACATAAAATGATGATGTGCTGAACGGTTTAATTTTCATAATTGTGACAAAGGCTAATGAATTACAGAACAGCCCTATAATTGTTAAGATCCACAGGGCACTCTTACTGATGTAATAAGCCACTAAAAACTCAGTATATGTTTCGATAAGGCCATAACCCAGAGGTCCTTTGAACGAAGTGGTAAGTTCCACAGATACAGACGTAGTGTTTTGAAGCCAATTAGATCTGTTTTCCTCCATTTTGAGACTTCTGATATTTGCCGGTCAACTAATGAACATGGATGTCATTTGGCAAAGTTAATCCTCTTCAGGCTAAAAAAAACAAATGATGGTATCCGTTAGATAAAATGGGAAATTACCCTTTACAACCAACCAGCATTATCTCAGAAGTAAAAAAAAAACAGTTAAAAACGTAAACGATTTTACCTTGGGAGTAATCTTGTATTAGTAAAATATAGATCATTTCTGAAGCATTCGTGTTTTCAATTTAAGGCAGTAATTATTTCTCAGCTATTGATTGTACACTTAAGAAGCTCACATAAGTTCTGATTCATAATAAACTTTTTTTTTATTCTTCTGGCGTGATCGTCTTTAAGCTTTAAAATTGGTCAAGCAGCATTCCACGCATAAACTCTTATAAATCAGGACCACAGCCGCCTCCAAGATTAGTTTTATTCTGTCAAATGGGAAATTAACCGGCTTTGATGGTAATTGATAATCATTAGCAAGAGCAATGAATTGGGGATAACGAGGCCTGGATAATTGCACAGCCTCGAAATTAAACATGGAACATACATTTTTTAAATACGTGCTGTTGTTTTGTCGCAACGCAAAACTTAAAGATTAAGATATATCAATGAAAAACTCGCATGTCATCACAGTGTTGTGTTTACGACTGTAATACTACTAATATAGGTTCAAACCTCGTTGGTTGCGAGTTTGATATGGGTAATTATTTCTGAAATTAAGATATATAGACCACAATCACAAAGATATGTGATCGAAATAAAGCGGGAGGATTTATTCATTGGAGAAACATAACGGACATTTCATTTAATCGCCTCTAAGCATACGGTACATTTGGGTTGTAATAGAAATAAAATTGTTAAATGGCGCAAGTAAGACACGAAAACAAAAAGTATGTTAAGCAAGAAACTTTTGTTTGAATGTAAAGCGTTGAGCTAGATTGGCTCCTCAAACACATGTATAATTTCAAAAACGTTAGAAAACTAATTCAAGTTATTGCAGCACCAAATAAGTTAATGCTAAATGTATGTGAGATAGAGGTTCGGTGTTTCTGTAATGTTCTAAGAGAGCCTATACTATTTCTCTGTTTATGTGACAGTGAAAGTACTGTCCGAAACATTGATTCACACAGCTAGATATAATAATACGTTCAAACTATATTAATTCAATGTCTTGTTAGATACAATGTAAAGTATATTTTTGAAATCAAAAAGAATCACTTGATGTCATTGGCAAATATAAAATCAACAACAAATGTTTTGTTATCAAAATCATACAGTTTATATTGTTTTGAAGTGGTTCTTTCAGAAAAAACATATCATTCTTTAATGAAAAATAAAAATTCTCGTACTTTCCTTTGACAATTAGGCTACAATCATAAGAGAACAAATATTGAAATAATGAGTTTCTGTAAAGCTATCACTAGAAGGCAGCAATTGATCTAAACGTGTAATATAACGAATAGGAATTACCTGATCGAGTTAGAATCCAGTTTGTAGGCAACACTTCACGATGAATTGAAGAACTCTTTAGCTAAGTTTCATCTGATGAGGCAACTTGTCAAGCAGGAGTTTATATTCTCTTGTCTTGTTAAGAGAGTTTCCGAGAGGCAATCTGCGTGTATCAGGATGCGTTAAGTCCAACAAAGGTCTATGGGAATTGGCCACTCTCTCGCCACTCCACGCTGATCAGGCTGGTTTTATACGGGCTCCAGAAGCATCGATCACTTCCAGGCAGCCACACAGATCGTCTTCTCTCCCTGTGAATTCGTCTCGGTCATTGATAGAAGCTCACACGTCACTCGATAAATACCCGAGTAAATTTATAGCGGTGTGTGGACAGTTAAAATAGTAGAGAGGATTTCATCGGAACTGTGGAATTCTATTTCAATTGGTTCGTCTCATTTTAGGCGCTTGTTTCCCTGTTTCTGTAAATTGATTACAAACCAGAATGCCCATTAAGCACAGCTCCTAACATAGCCAGAGAAATGTCACTTTACATATGCATGAGGGAATATACTGCAGCTAATAATTCGTTTGTGTTTACGGTTTGTTAGCGGTGCAGCAATTTAGCTGACATTTAGAATCTGTCGTTAACTCACAGGCAGCAAATCCTTTGACAAAGTTTCTTCAACGATATTAGCATATCCTTATCGTTAACAGTTGACTGGCCTTGGCCCTGCTACAGGGGACTGAGTAATAGGACAAATCAAATCTTCCTCCACTATCGGTCGAGGGTAATTTCACCGACGCTATGCTGAAATTTATGAGCGTAAATAATCTGACTTGATCAAATTCATCCCTATCTGTAATTGGAGCTATTCAACCTATTAAAGACAGAGGTGCTCAATGTTACAGCGATAAACAACAACAAGTGGGCGTCGCTATTCTCTTAACTCGTTTCGAAATTAATTACAATCATAGAGGTCCAATTAAGAATGTGGTATTTAGAGTATAAACAAGGTCTCTATATCTTGTTTCATTTATTCCCTAACCAGAAATAAATGGCAGTTAAAAATGTAAATAGTTATTTGTCGATCACAACTACATGTATTAATGTAGCTATCAATTGCATCCTAGGGTTAAATATATATTAATTAAATAAAAGACACAAAATCAAATGTTAGTTCCTTGTTTCAGCATAATTAATTATATGCATTTGTTCAAGTATTGCATTAAGTTTTCGTGAATATTACCATGTAACCCATTCATTGTCGAGTTCCATGAGGATAACCAGTTGAACGCAAAACTTATTCATGATACAATACATATTATTTAGATTTATTTTCTTTTCGTTTTGATCTACAAATCAATACAACATTAACGGCATGTCTGGACAATTAGTCACTCCAGTGAGTGGGACTGACGCCGAGTGGCAACGGACACAAGTGAAGATGTTTTGAATGTCAACCTAAATTGCAACGCTTAAAGAACAGGCCAATACTGTTCCTTACAGTCAGATTAAAATGTTATCAGATGGTTGATACCTGGAATAAGCACTACAATTCTTTAACCCGTAACATGACAATTACTGGTCTGTCGATTGCCTTTATTGTCCTGCTGACACGAAAAGGGAAATTGTCCTTTATTTGGTTAATTGAATATGGTATACGTTTTCTGCAAATGATATTTGCAAGTAAAGAGTTGGATTTCCTGTATATTTAAGCATACTTCTTTGAAGGCATTAAATCATTTTATTGTGAGGATATAAACGGAAAACGGTGGGTTCATTATTTATATACAAATAAGCCAAAATAAAACATGGAAAATACGTGACGATTTGTTGTTCCACATCAGTTAAGTAGTAGGTTATGCGACAAAAAAATTAACAATGGATTTGTTTGATCTGTCATTATTATTGTCATCATTAAGCCCGGGTTATTGTTTCCCAGTTCCACGAGATAACAGAGCTGGAGATTGGCTGTGTTATTTTATTTTAAAAATGGGAGAAAAGATCAATAGTGATTTCTCGTATTCTGGCTGGCTATATGACGATCTCTATCCGATGAAGGTCGTAACTCAGGAATTGGCTCTTACAAATACATTTCGCCTGTCGAAAATCGGAGAGCTACGAGGCAATCTCATCTTCTCATAACTGGAAAATGTATATGAAGTATGCACTGATTATACACATTGGCTATAAAAAAAGTTTCAAATATATTCGGAGAGGATCTCCCCTGGGATGAGTCAATCACAAAACGCTTCACTAAATTGATAACAATGTATTATCTTTATGTATATCTCACTCTGTCGGCTGTCGACGCAGCTTCAGGGGAGTTTAAGAAGTATGAAAGCAGGTTCCGTATTTCTCAAACTAAACGATTTCAGTCGCAGTGGATGGAACAACATTTGGTGATTTGTTCTTGGTACCACATCTCCTGGTACAGATGAACATCTTTTACCATCTAGTCTGTCCTAAAACCACAATTACGTGGTAAGTAAATTACCACAATACATTAATGACGGCCAATCAAAATGAGGAAAACTTTTTCGGGAAATACGTCTTAATCTGAAATCATAATAATCAACTATTGTCATGTTTCCTGCGGCTTTAAAAATATTGCTTTTTATTGCCGTAGCACATACAAGGCAAGAATGTATTTGTGCAAAACATTAAAAGGCAGAGTATGTTAAGAACAGTTCCAAGAAACCACGCTAAATGACACTCACAATCCCCTCAATGGCGTAATTAAGTTCTCCAAACAATTAAATCTACGTTTATTTTTTTTTTAATTTTTCTAACTGCGAACTGCTTATCATTCTTGTTATCATTATCATTCACTGCAAACATAAACTACTCGACTTTTTCTAATATTAAGCGACATTTAACATAAAGACTTTCTCTCCGGTACGTGTTACATATATTCAGGATGATGGCAAAATCTATCTTTCCGTTTTTAACCACTATTTTACAAGTAACATGGTCTTTAACTCAACACAATTAATGTGTACCGTTATAAACATGCGCCTTGAGGGCAGTAACTAATGTGGCAAATGCCGTACTCTGGTGAAAAAGACAAGCACTCGTCTTAACACTTTTTCTGTTTGTAAGAGAGGCCTATCCAGCTCTATTTCGATTAATTCTTGTGATTATGTTTGTCAGTAGCCTAAAGCTGGAGCTTGAGACGCAATCATTGGAACTCAAAACACCTTTCTTAATCTAGACAGCAGGCACATGATTTAATGGAACCACCGGATATTTTAGTTTACGGTGCATGATAGATTTGTACTGTATGACACACGTTGTCAGAAAAACTGCGTCATGTTTACTCGAGACGAAATCTTCTATGAAGTAGGCCTATAATTGCGCGTCTTTCTAAAATACGCACTCAATTATTTATATGTGAAACCAGACAACGTGCATTGCTCTGCTCTCGTACAAATTAGATTCAATGGGATTACCGGAAAACCGGAAAACTTGGGATAATATTATGGAAACTCTGGATCCTGTCTGTATGCCATGAAGGCTCAAATTGATCTCTTCTATGTACTCATGAAACTCTGGATCCTGTCTGTATGTCCTCAAGGCTTGACCTCTTCTATGTACACTAGAAACTCTGGATCCTGCCTGTATGCCCCGAAGGGTTTATCTCTTCTATGTACACAAGCAACTGGATCATGTGTTTATGCCCTGGAGGTAAATAAGTCCATTACCGGAAAACTGGGGATAATATTTTGGAAACTCTGGAA
The DNA here is from genome assembly GCA_032466195.1 of Katharina tunicata. Classification (NCBI taxonomy): domain Eukaryota; kingdom Metazoa; phylum Mollusca; class Polyplacophora; order Chitonida; family Mopaliidae; genus Katharina; species Katharina tunicata. The sequence continues at coordinate 4,079 of JAVFBZ010019165.1, read as the reverse complement.
ACTGTCTTAAGCCCTGAAGGCTTGATCTCTTCTATACACACAAGACACTCTTGATCCTGCCTTTATGTTCCGAAGGGTTGATCTCTTCTATGTACACTGGAAACTGGAACCTGTCTGTATGCCCTGAATTCTTTATCTGTTCTTTGTACATTGGAAACTTTGGATTTTTCTATATACCCTAAAAACTGGAACCGTTTCAATTAACATAAGAATACTTACGATTTGTACGATCAGTTCTCTTACTTTTAAATTACACACAACATCGCTTTTATCAACCATGTTATGGCTGAACTCATATAAGAAGATCAATTAAACTGTTTTCTCAAAACACACACAAAAGGTCAGTTTGAATCTTATCAATAATTCATGTAGTGAACTACGCTGAGTGGTGGTCTCCTTATCTTTCTAGATTTAAATATAAACAAACCCCCATCGTATGAGAAAAGTTGCATTAAATAGAGCGCTTGTCCTGGCTTGTAACAGAAATCATGTTAATGTATTACTTAGGACATTAACAGAAACATAAACAAATCTGGGAACCGTTTCAATCCTAAAGTACAGACATTAACAGGCGTTAGAACATTAGCTGGTTGATATATAACACCAAGACATTCACCCCACTCTTGACAATTATGCTCTCACAACCTTGCAGCCTGGTGCGATGGAGTACATTGTTGACATGAGTTTTATCGGAAAAGCAGCAGTATGTGCTTTGATAATATTATTTATCCCATACTTTGGCCATTGTAACTAAAAGTTATGTCATCCAGTGACATAACAGAGAGACAGTTTTGATCTTGCTAAAAAACTTTCATTCATAAACCCCAACAATCAAACTGCATTCGAAGCGTTCGACATCACGTGTTATCTACCTGAACTGTTTTCTTTGAAAAGCCTCAAGTGTTATGCGTCGAGCGCGTTAAGTGTACAGTAATTACATTTTTTTAAAGACTACAATATATATTTGTCCAGGTAATCTAGCTATGCTTAAGACTTCGGTTTAATCAAATAAAGGTCCTGCGCAGCCTCAAACACAGGAAATATGCATTGATTGCGATGTAACAAAGCTCAAACTATTTTTGTGATTAAGACCCTTATCGTATATATCAGATGGAGAAATGGGCTTGCTGGTGGCTGTTTTGTGTCTTTTCTGCTCGGCTTAGTTTTTCCAGAGATAACCACATCGCCTGTGCCGATTTTAGTGGCAGTTGCGAAGCCTAATTCTAATGTTTTGTGATTCATAAAACAAGTATGTGTATTTGCACCTTATTATATATACCGCTACATATTGTTTTATGCCCGTGTTGTTCTTGATATAATAAATATACTTCATGATGCCCTTTAACCCAGAGAGCAGGGCACAGTACCCGGGAACTATCTAAACACAAATTGCGATTAAAACATATACTGTGTTTATACGGTTTTCCGGATTTCAGGATCATGTGCCTAGATCTTGCTGAGTACTTTCGACTACTCCCAACTAGGATCAAAAGCCAAAGATGTAGAAGCTGGACACTTAGCTCCATATACCATCACTTGCAAGCAACAGACTCATTATACATAATTGCAACTATATTGCATAGTTTTATTTCGTTCTTAATAAATATTGTTAAGTATAACATTTACTTATCTTTTACCTTTTTTGTTTATGGACAGTTCATACGTTTATTATTTGACATTTTATCGTAACGCTATACTTCATTCACTATATACTACAGGAATATTTACTCAGTTTATGTTTTGACGATTTTCAATTCAACCCACATGACAGATAAACAAAGGGATAGTGTTGAACTGCATTTTTTTACAGTAAGAATAAATACTGATTTCTGGTTTTCTGAGTGGTCGGCACCAGAGATCTTCAAAAGATGAGACCACTCAGGACTGTCACTTACAAATACATTCAGGGGAAATCGCTTAACCTCATTGTGGTCAAGTCTGGGTTGATATTATCTTCCTTATTCATAATTCTAGTACACCTTCCAATACACTGTGTGAAATACTGGGTCAGGGAACAACTTCTGCATATTATCAAGCAGTATATTATCAAGCCCCTGTCCTCATTAGGTCAGATTGTATAGATCACCTTATCGTATAAAGAAATAAAAGATAAAATAGCGCGAGTGAGTGGTCGAAATGATAACCCACGAGGCGCGAAGCGTTGAGTGGGTCAGAACTTCCGCCATGCTCGTAAATGTTTACTTTATCAACTTACCAACAATTACTGGACTGTCAAGGGATCATATAAGACTTATTCGTGTTGTCCCGGATCCATTAACTACACAAATAACTTCTTAATTTGATCCAGTGAATTTTGCGTACATTTAGTGCTGACAATATTCACTGAATATATAAATACATTCACGAAATTTGTTTCCCATTGAAAACTTCGTTTGTTTTCCAATCATATTTCTTCAATACTTTTTTGTGGACACATATTATATTGTATTCTTCCAATAAACCGTAAAACTAGAAATCTGCAATACGAGACGTTTTCTCTATCCCTGTCATTAAGTAGTAGATTATTTAACTTATAAGAATTGATTCGTGCATTTTTCAGGACACGGAGGCTTACAATGAAGTTATTACTTAGACA
>JAVFBZ010019154.1:0-11613 GCA_032466195.1 Katharina tunicata | reverse complement strand
AACAGTGTTCAGTAATTCTACATGCATATAAAAGTAAAAATAAATTTATCATATACAAAAAATGTATTAAACAAAAACAACACGGATGTAGTCCCTAAAATCTTCCAAGCGGCTGATGAGATGATAGGTGACTGTTTAGTTGTTGGTATTTCAGATGGCCACATCTCCAAACAATTTTCTTAAACAAAGTTTGATCTTTTGAGAGTAAGATTTCTAGAAAACGTTCCCTTGTTAGTGATTAACAAGTGACTGGTGCAGAGAAGCACACAGACGATACTTTACTCTGTAATGAATTGGTAATCACCTCAATCTAGTGAACCGTACCACAATTAAATATGGTTGTAAAAGGATCATCAGGACTTATATATGATATGCCGGATATGACGTCACGATCGTCCGCTCAGTTAATGAGGAATGGGCTATGATGGCGTGTATATTTACATGGTGTCTAACGTCATACTCAGGCTGTTAGGTAAAAAAACAGGAGAAACAAAGTACCTGATGTGATCACCGCGTTCTAATATCAATGCTGTACACCCCTTTGTAAATGGCCGAATAAATCTACGAATTCTGTCTTGTGCAAAAGTCTCTGGCCGCGTACGTTGACTTTGGTGTACAGGTACACTTCGGGCTCACCCCCAGGTGATTGATCGGGTTAAGATCTGGCCATCTGGAGAGCCATGGCATTAGGATGAAGTTAACGTTTAGAAGAAAGTAAACAGTGACATAAACAGTGTGTGACCCCGAAACAACTCCCTCTGTCGGTCCATAACGGGAAGTAGGCCTATAGGGGAAGTTGAAGTTGAAGAAGTTGCTAAATATACCGAATCGCCGTCAGACCCTCTTAACAAGTCATAGCTATGTGTATGATATTGCTCCCGAAATGAATCACCAATCTTACGGCACCAAATCTGTTGAATGCTGTTCGGTACACATTTTTTAGTTCAACGAAGGCACACTCCTTGTCTACCATCTCCGCGTTGAAGAAGAAACCATGATTCATCATTGAACCATACTCACCGACAGATTCTCACCTCCAAGTTGTTGAACCATTGACGTCGTTGCAGACGTTGACGTCGGTGCAATCGTCAAACTAGCGGTCCTCTCGGTCGATTCACTCCACTCCCCTAAGTTTTTAGGATAAATTGCTCTTAAACCTATAAATTATTATTTAAAACGACCTAGTTTATGCTTTTAGCTATGAAGTTTCCATCACTGAGCCAGTGTAAAATATTTATGTTTGTGTGACCAGATCACCGACTATACATGGCTGTATGTTTGCCATGAACCGGGAGCATATCTTAGATCTTGGAGGGTTTGACCCGGGTATGGACGTCTGGGGTGGGGAACAAATGGAGCTCTCATTTAAGGTGACTAGTTTAACTATAGCGGCTGGTCGGAGGGGGTTTCCTGTGCCCTGATGCTAAGAGAGCTCAGCTGAATCGCGAAACCAATTTGTTTTGATGTCCTGTTTTACATCCCATTTGGCCGACACGTAAGGATATAAGGGAATTAACCTCATGCACAGCTTAATAAGACCGTAATCCATTGGTCCGAAGATCCATTAGTCTGATAGTCGAAGGTCCATTGGTCTGAAGGTCCGTTAGTCCAACGGTACATTGTTAAATGTAAAGGTCCATTGTTGTACAGGCCCGTTAGTCTGAAGGTCTGTACGTCCGAAGTTTCATTGGTCTGAAGGTCCGTTAGTCCAAAGGTGTGTTTGTCTGATAGTTGAAATTCATTGGTCGGAAGGAAATTTTTAAATAAATCAATAAATATAATTAAATTATGTACCGTTCAGGTGTGGATGTGCGGGGGACGGATAGAGATGGTTCCATGTTGCCACGCTTGTCACCTCTACAGATCAATTAAATGGAAAAATATATGGGACATTTACTACCGTAACAACTACCGAGTGGCCGAAGTCTGGATGGACCAACACGGTACCATATCAAAAGAACGGACAGCCCACATAGTGGTAAGAATCAACAATGTTTATATTATTTATTTTTAATGAAGAACAAAACATATCTGAATCACATTAAGAAGCTGCAACTAATCAGAAATGGAACACAGTTGTGTAGATGTCAACTTATATTACTTCACACGGCGTTTCGATACAGTTCTCTCAACACACTTTATAATATACAATTCTCCCGTCATACCAATATACAATTCTCCCGTCATACCAATATACAATTCAGCCAATAAACTATAGCTTCCTCTCAATGTGTATCCAGAAAGCCGGCGACGTGTCGGCCAGAAAGGCAATCCGAGAGAGGATGCAGTATAAGAGTTTTGATTGGTATCTGGACGAAATCGTCAAGTTTGTCGACATGTATATTCCAAGGAACCGAAAGGCAAAGGGAACGGTAAGAACACACATTAAAGTTGTTGGCCGTACAAGAGATTTCTATAATTTGGGTTAACATATAAGTGATTCATATGAGTGAAATACCTTTCAGCTCGGCGTTAAACACCAATCCATCAATGAATCATTGAATCAACCAATCAAAGTATTTATCTTCCTCTCCTTCGTATATTGGAAAACGCGTAGTCCTAAAACTGTTCCGCTCTTTTCTGAACAAAAAATTTTTGAGAATAGTGTAAGGTTGGACAAAGTAGATCAATCTTACTCCAATCAAAGACAAACATGGGTGCACAGTGATCCAATATTTCAATTCATTTTAAAACCATTTTCAAGAATGCTGGGGTCATAATTGCCATCTGATTTTCCAGATGCTACATAGCCTGGTTTGGAACGTGCCAATTGCACGACTCATTTGTTGTAATTTTTTGTATCTGCCTAGTTATTGCCGGTTAAAGAGCAACCTACTTTTGTATAGCAAATATTGTCTCTTATCTTGCTATAGTTCATGGATAATAATCAGAAGCACATTTTTTGTAAAATCCTGTTTTATGGATAACCTACTACGATATAAATTACAGACAAGGAATTCTGAGCTCCAAAAGTGCATACAAGTGAGCACCACTGAATGGACTCCCCGTTTAGCGCAATGCAAAGATGGTTTCCATTTCGTAAGTATTATTTGTGCTTGATTACGTGTTGTTTTTTTTTTTTACTCCGAACAAGGAAGTCGTGTTGGTATAGATAATATCTACCGGCTTGATTATGCCATCCCCAGTTAAACATATATGACTAACTTGAGAGGAGATTATTTTATCCTATATATTGCTCGAAACTCATCTGAGAAGCTACTGGCTTCGATCATAGATAGTTCGCTCGCCTCAGAAATAACAATTCCCAACAAGGAAGTCGTGTTTGTATAGATAATATCTATCGGCTTGATTATGCCATCTCCAGTCACATATATGACTTACTTGAGCGGAGATTCTCTTATTCTGTATATTGCTCGAAACTCATCTGAGGAACTACTGGCTTCGATCATAAATAGTTCGCTCACCTTAGAAATAACACTTCATCATAACGTTTGTTTACGTTAGTATATACCTGGCACAAAGGGAAACTGAGAAATGAATTGAAATGAGACCATTGTTTTATTCTGATAACTTATGCAAGACACCATTTAACACGTCACAGTATTAATCGAGTCGTATATACCTACCTATTAGATGATTCGTCAAGAGGTCTAAGGATAAAACCATGACTAAGATGGATTTACAAATTCTGGGTGTATTGAAAAGCAACATCAAGCGACATGACTTCAAGTTAAGTTTTCATTAAGATAATGATACTACTGAATCTGGAAAACAATCTGCTTAACAAAAAAAACAGTATATTACATTGTTAACATCCAAATTGGCAAATGACTTGGACGGTTGGCTTTTAAACTCTACTACATACAGGTTGAGAAAGTTCTTACTATTGTCATGCACGGTTAACGTGTTTATTTAAGAACGTCTTAAGAATTGTATAATTTAATCCAGGAGGAAAAATAGCTCGGGTTTTAAAACTTAACTACAATTGAAAAAAAAAGAAGCCCAAAATCTACCTCATACCTGTACAATATTGTTGATACAAATTTACAATACCATATCCACGTAAACTGTCTTTCCGTTATCCTTTTCATTAGTCGGTCTGAAGTAAAATATCGTTTGGCCACTTTGATTTAAGCTTTTTTTCCAAGACTACTTCGTCATGTGCTTGGGTTAACTGGTTCCTGACAACATGGTGAAAGCGTAGTTATCAGTTTGCTAAAGTTCAATAATAAGATAATGTTTTACACGAAACTTGTATAAAGCGACACCAAATAAGACCGGTAAAAATTATCGCTTTAGATAAGATTTCAGTTTACATACGTGTTTTATTTGGCATAGAAATCAAACAAAACAGTCGATTGTAGGTTAAGGTAACATCTGAGATTTGTCGGAATGTTCAGGTGTCGGTTTACACATGTTTTATAATATACATAATGCTGCACATGGATTAAACGAAGAATCCCCAATTTTGCGATGAATTCAGTGACATTTTCCTGATTTTCTTCAGTATTGGGATATGTCAGCAAATGATGAAATCCGTTACAAAGATCACTGTTTGACTTCGAAGAACATACAAAAAATCATCACGGAGAAATGTAATGAACGCAGCACAAATCCATCACACAAATGGATTTACACCGATGTAAGAATGAGATTAAGTCTTGATATCAAGTTCAGTTTTCATTAAATCAGTTTAACTCTATACTTCATGGTGGTAAATAATGTCGGAATGGGAGGGAAGGAAGTTAAGCTAATGGATTGTTCACATTTGGGCTGGATATGTTTTGAAAAAGAGGTTCATTTACTGTAAATGATCATTCAAAAAGTTACACGTTAACTTCCAGGGACACTTCATCCCAAACAGTATTTTCGTTAATATGGAATAACACTCTCTTAGTTTGACCAGATTCTAGTTCAGTATATTTTACTTTCTGAGACACTTGCCGGACTCGAACCAGCAGCCTCAGAGTCAGTGACAGGACCAACATCAGTAAATGCCCTTAACCTACACCTTTAAGCCACCCTGCCATCATCCCTAAAACCTCGTACCAGTCATATCGTTTTTTCAGAACTGGCTTTAGATAAGTTGTTTTTCTTGCTGGCTAATGATCTTTCGGCAACCAGTTGATCCTGTTAAACTCCCTGAAAACTAGGCAGATGTACCGACGAGTCTCAATTCTGAGGCTATTATGACATCTCCATACACTTAAACACAGTATACTTTAAATAACACCATGATTTATATACTTATTCATGGTACATGTAGACTACACAGATCTTTGCATGTATCCAATTAGTCGCGGATATAATAATAATGAAGCAGAACTTTGCATCATTATAGTTGCACCATAAACTCACCAAAGACGTGATCTTGCTGATCTTGCACGCCATCGCCATTGAGGAAATGGTTTGAGAACTGATTGCCTGATTTATAGTGCCTTTTTGGTCTCTTATTCTTCTTCTTTCAGGACAACTTGATAGAGCACAGTGCCACTGGGAAATGTTTGACTGGCTACAAAAAGGGCACAAATTCAATGGCTCTGGAGCTTGTGGAATGTAAAAAAGAATCGCCAAATCAAATATGGGAGTTTACACGACTTTCGTGAACTAGGCTACCAGAATAGAGTTTCTTATTTAATTAATTGGGTTGGTTTTCAAACTTTATCGTGACGCTTTCATGATGATGGAATTTCAGAATTTAAACAGAGAAGAAATGAATCCAGAAACTATTCAATAGACCAATTTCACGAAAGTGCAATGTTGAAATCAAAGTTAGGCGATCTGCTCTTTTGACGTGAGAGATGACGTGTCACATGCAGCATCACAAAGGTTTTCTTCACCAATGACGCACAAGCCATAAAGTTACAGTACGGTGACATCATAATTTGAGTAGCACGTCACAATGCGTGGCGTCTGAAGAGCATAATAGCCTCACGTAATTTCGCAGCGCCACCCCTTCCGTGAAATAGGTCTATTGACTGATATGGAATCTGGCGGCTGGTAAAAGCCATACAAAATACCAAGCAAAACCTATCCACAATATTCGAAACGGTTCTCACTCTGCTTTCTAAAATTATGTTCTCATGTTACGCATTTGATTGATGAAAAACTATTTAAACTGTGTCTGTGATAGGCCAGTTAAAACCAACGCACATAAGAACGTGGAAACAAAGGCGAGCAGGTGGTAACCGAGATTCGAGTTTGTGAACGAGGAGGCCCAGGGAGAACCACAAATGTATGTGTTAGTAATGCTACGAGTGGTTGTAGCAGTTTGTAGGGTCCATCTCACAATGATTTATCTTAATCTACCTAAATTTCTACACAAACAAGAACCGTAAAGATTGCAAAAGCTCTAAGAACACAAATATGGGGAAAAATATTGGAAAGCATGTCATAATTTTTTTTTTCTGGCAGGGGAAAGGGAAAATTTGACTTTTAAAAGATTCTCAACATAAAAGGACATCAGGATAGTAAGATCTGATGTCCTTAAAATAAAATTCAGAAAATAAATGTTGGCGTTAAAACTGTATATAGGTTTTTTTGTTTTACCGTTTTTTGTTTGATCGGGGTTTTATGCTGCAGTTCAGGCCAATGGATGAACACACTCAACTTCATCTGAAAGAGTACCATATAACACAAGACAATTTAAAGGATAAAGGTGGTGGGTGTCAGCTGCCTTTGCCCTGGTGCTCTCTGTGCTAAGGGGTATCAATGGGGGTGGGGGTGTTGGGGGGGAAGTGAACTTCATATTTGCTTGACGGTTCAGCGCTTTATTTTCTTTGTCATCATCAGGAGGGGGGAGTAAAATTGTCAACAACTAACATATATGTCCTTCAACACAGTTTGAAAGAATATCATAAACAGAAGCTATATAATGAATGCAATGAAAACAATGATGCGCTAGGATTATTGTTATAGAGATTAAGTATGCTAGTTAAACAAAATGCTCTTTAGTGGGTTTAAGAGGCCATGGTTTAGGCAAGGACGTGGTCATCGGGTTGATAGGGCTTCGTTTAGGAAGAGTTCAAACTTAGTGCGTAACTGACAATAGTGTTGGCTAATACTAGACTGGAATTACAAGTGTTTGGTACACTCAAATGTACTTGACTTTTAAGATGACTCTGAATTGCCTGGGTTTAGTAAAATTGATCAAGGTATTTACACTATATATACACTAGAGTATGATTTGGCTGTTGGTAGATCGATAATCAATACACAACGATCGTAATTAAAAGACATGTTGATAAAATGCAGACAAGTGGTTTGGCAACAGGTGTTGTCTAAGCATTGTACATTTTACATCGATAACATATCCAGCTTGTTTTTTTCATAATCTAATGTGATCAACATGTTTCTAATGATTGGCATAATTCCTGTGGATCGGCGTTGAATTTAGCTTTATAGAGGCTTACATTAGCGATAATAGTGTAGCAGCACCAGTGTTATTACTCCCAGTACTGTAAAGATACACGCATTGGAAGCTTTGCAAATTTGCTATGCAGTAGTTACTATATGGGATGAGTATGCCTACAGTACGGATGCAAGCATTATAAAAGTTAAAACATTTTTATTCGGTAGGTCTAGTGATTGTATTTTATCACCAGTATAAACAGTTATAATATACTGTGCAGAAGTCATTATGGAGTTCTCTTTGTTTAAGTCAGGCCTATTTCGACTTTTTCTCCTTTTGATCTTATTGACATCAATAGTATTAGGAATTACCATTATTTCAAAAACAGTTAACGATGATGTGTTCCACCGAGATCTGCAGTTGCCATCTACTTTAAGAGATCTAGAAGCTTTAAAGCAGAATATATCGCGGAGGGAAGAAACTCGGAAAAGAACCGAGATAATACCGGATAAAGTTTATGGTCCAGGTAATATATAATTTATTTATGTATTCACTTCTGTCCAGGTAATATATAAATATATATATTTTTGTATAAATGTGGAGAAAGAAAATTTGGCTTTCCTCCACTTGGATTCGAACTCGGTTCTCTGTATATGCATTAGGGCACCGGTAATGCTAACCAGAGACCCTAGTGGAGGCAAGCAAATTTCTTTGCATGTACCTTTATTTAAAAAATATCTATAATTTATTTATGTTTCATTTACCGACGCGGATAATGGGCCTATACATTCCATGGAGGCCCTAGTCTGTCTTGACAATTCATCTTCCAGCTTTTGATTTTGAAAGCTGAACAGACGGAAAGCTCGACATGGCTTCTTACTTCTAATTTCCGAAACCAACTATGGAATGGAAGAAGAAAAGCCACACACCCTTTCCAGCTTTCAAACTTTTCAGCCTACAGTTCAAGGTATAATCGAGTAGTATGAGCTTTTCATCTGTTTAGCTTTCAAAATCAAAAGCTGGAAAATGAATTGTCAAAATGGGCATGGAACACTCAGATGGTAACATTGCAGGAATGATACGCATCACACATGCAGTATATTTGTTTGTCAATAACACGTACACCTAAACCCATTGTAAATAAAATAGGGGCTTCCGGCATTGGGGTAGATAATGGACTCGTCGATCACATTTATAAGGAATAATGGGATTAAAATATCTATGTTACAAGACTCGTTTGATAACCTGTCCAACCCCTCCACCCCTCCTCCCTTAATTGTCCACAATTCTATTTCTGGAACAGAATCCCGCCAAATTGTGACGTCTTCTCAAAAGGTTATTTGATTTACATGTTGCTTTATATGAATTAATGAACGGTTTATTTAAAAAGAAACACAGTTTTTGGAGGAACATTCCACGGATAGGTCAAAATGAAATTAAAACATGCCATTGCTCGTAATTGTGCGTTTGGATATACCAAATCTTAATCTGATTGCACAAAACAGCTCATATCGTTGTCATTTATATTAACAGGCGAATACGGGGAGAAGTTTATAGTAAAACTGGAGGATCTGGACCCTTCAGAACAGTTGAAATTTAAAGCTGGTTACGAAGAGCACCGATTCAATGAGTATGCCAGTGACCTTATATCACTCCACAGGAAACTCTCTCCCTCTATGATAGACCCGAGGTAAACTTATTAAATTTAGTAAAATAAAATTGAATATCACTGCAAACAAACTGAGAAAAGATAAAGCGGATGATCATTGGTATTGAGAAATAATCTGGCATAATGAAAAACCGAAGATTGCGTTGATATATCTCTATATTTAGACGTCAAATTTTAACCCACATCAAGATTAGTGAGACCAACGATGGAATACAAGACAATTGTCTAGCTACTTGAAAAGGCATATAAATCCTTGAAAGTCATACAATAACACCAATTATGGATGCACAACGTCTGCATTTATCCCGAGACAACGTTTGTAAGGGCGGATTCTTGCGCCAATTTAAAATCAAGTGATATCCACAATTTTCAAAATCATTTATCTAAAGGAATTAAAGATATAAGAAGTATAAGTTTAAACGCACTCGGAAGCCATTGAATGTACTGCGTGATACGATCATCGCCATTTTGGTCGGAACTCTGTCACAGCCTGTGGGTCTACTGCCAATGTAGACAGATTCCACAGCTTCCATTTGTTTTACATTCAGAACATAATTTACTCCTTAACTTATTATTGTGCATCTAGAACCATGTGAACGTTGCTCAATTACCCTTTGTTTCCTTAGGTGTTCATTGTCCATACGGCGGTAAATAGGCTTCCGGCAAACAAAATGTATGGTTTTGAAGCATATTCATACACCTATTACGGTCGCGCTTAGTGATGACAGTGAAATAACTTAAGTATACGTATGGTTTCTTTCTCTACATTTATACAAAAATATATATATGTTTGTATAAATGTAGAGAGAGAAAATGTTGATTGCCTCCACCGGGATTTATTAAAAGATATACTTAGACCGGTCTTAAGCATCACGTTGAGCTCATTTCTCCCTTCATAGTGCTTATTGGCCCTGTGTTCTTTTAAAAAAATGTTAATGTTAAAGAAGTTAGATAATAATTGGTTGTCCATTTTCGCGTTCTAGATTTTGTGTTAGATGACGTATCTGTGAGCCAGAATTTACAATACATGAAATTAAGAACACCAAATTATCTATATGTCACTGTTGTTTTAAAGTAAAGTTCAGTATAAACTGCATGTAAAAACAATGAAAACTGATTACCTCTTAATTAAAATTTGTAGATGCAGGTCCCTTCAATATCCGTCCAATCTGCCTAACGTCAGTGTTGTGATACCGTTCCGAGACGAAGCCTGGAGCACCTTGTTAAGAACGGTACACTCGATTCTAGAACGGTCCGATCAGAAACTAATCAAGGAAATCATACTCGTCGATGACAACTCTTCCCTGCGTAAGTGTTTTCTTTTCTTTTTTAACATAAATTACCGAAAGTTTCGGTTAGTTAGCCCACCAATCAATCAATCAATCAATCCGAATGGACGAAATGAATCACCGTGATCGAAAATGACAACAAACAACGTAACACAGGACTCATGTCGGCTTCCTGATGCCCTTCAGCTGAGAAGGCACCAGGACACAGAACATTAATTGTGAGTTGCGCAGATTTACCTCAATTTACAAACTACTTCGTGATATTGGGAGGGTCTGGTTTGACAAACCATCAATTGATTTGTGACTCAATTATTCTGGTGGGTCAGGTTTAACAGATCATCAATTGTGAATTCCGCCGATTTATCTTTTTTGTATACCATTTAACAATGACAAAGATAGACTTTGATACTGGTACAACATTGAACTGTGTGTGCTATATAGATAAATTAACTTTTTTGATTCGATACATTTGCAAATCGTTTAGAAGTTGACCTTTTCCCGTTCCCATCATATCAGTCAATGCTATTTTCTTCCTATCAAGGAATTAGACTATTTATTTAACATTATTTTACTGCATACAAAACGACGAGGTATCCATTGTACATTGTTATGTGGGTTAACGCAATCTACTGTATGTTAGGTAGCTCAGCGGAAGATTTCTGTTTTCATAACATATCATTGTATACCTTTATATATTTCAAAACAATGTATTCATAGATGTAGTACCTATATTAGTCTACTATATGTGATCCATGTAAAACCAATTTAATTATTTTTATAAATGTAGAGAAAGAAATGTTTGCTTACTTGCAATGATCTAGCAACAGTACATTTATAGAGATGACCTAACTTTATTTTAATTTGCACTGTGTGAGACATGGCTAAACAGTATAAGTTCATTGATTTACACGATGATTTGTGTTCTTTCATTCTGCAAACTCAGTAAATATAAAACTTGCTGTGCATAAAGATTAGCTATGTATAGATACTTAAATATATCTTAATTACACTAAAATGAATCTATGAAGCCTTAAAGTAACATAATTAAAGTCATAAGGACTAAAAATTAGGGTTTTATAACAAATTCCGATTCCCTTGATTTTAACCAAGTTTGAAGTTTGTGTATAAACTAAAACATCTACTTTGAAATGAAAATGATTAAGTTGCTTCAAGGCTAGTAATAGCCAGGAGAAATCCATCTTCTCGAGACAAGGCGAGGCCCGACGTAAAACTCTATTCCTCCCCTTTTCACGTTTACTTATTATTGTTCTTGTTTGAGTGGCATTTAGAAGCTGGGTAAATTACAAAAACATGACGACTGAGATGGATTTTCAACTTCTGGA
>JAVFBZ010019136.1:0-11613 GCA_032466195.1 Katharina tunicata | reverse complement strand
CATACCTAATATCTATGTGTGTTATATATTCGCCACATATGTATCTTCACAATTTACATGTTACATGTATTGCCTTTCCTCGAGATGTGCCTTTAGGTTATCCAGAACAACTCGAGATTCAGGTCTATTTAGAAATTGATCTAGAACATGAGATTATTTATCGACTTTAATTAGTCGATATCCCTGGGCCAGTGTAATTACTCTTGACAAACATATATATCTATTAGATATTTTTGAAAAGCTTGGATTCCCAAGATTAAAAATATGTGTATTTAGTGAAGATCCAACCATTGTTTATAAAATTATTACGATTTGATTCCAAGTCAACATAGAAAAACGTTCACAGTATAAGTTTTTGTTTATAAAACCTTAGGAAACCATAAAGAAATGCAATAGTCCTTTCGACCACAATAAAAAGAACCTAGGATGAACTGAGAAGAACTTAGGCACTGTTTTCTAGCACACATTGTGCTATTTGCAATGCAACAAATTTGAAGCCTCTACAATGGATAGTCTTTGAGGAATAAGGTTTTGAAATATATAATCTGTAGTTTGACTACTGTCTCATTGGAATTAATGATTCTTGAGTTCGTTATCTCCAAGTGGGTGGTTGATTGGAAATCAATAGATCTATTGAGTATCACATATAAGGTAGAATACACAATGACCTGGCTGGCTGACAGTCTAATCTACATTCATACCAGGGAGGGTCTGTACTAGTGCGATAATCCTATTAATGACTTAACACCTTGTCAACTACCACTATCAATGACTTGAACAAGCTTATGGAAAACTACATATTTATTATTTCTAGTAAGAATTCCAATTAGTTTTTGCAGCAGCATAAATTTTGAATACTTAACTTTTAATCTAAGTAATATAAAAAATGGGTTCAATTTTGAGCGGAGATGGCCAAGCAAGAGCATAAGACAAACCTGCTGATGATATTGATAAAGCGGAAAATATTAATTATATCAACATTTAATTAGACAATAGCCTCCTTTTCCCTGTTGTTCTAAAAGTTGGAGGCATCAGGAAGCCGATTAGTTGTGTTATCCCATGTCATATCTGTTATTGTCCTGTATTGTTTTAGTTTTGTTGCCTCCAACATTATTTAAAGGGTGGTTCCCTTCATCACAGTAAAATGACAACGGATTTGAAAAAAAGGTGCCCTAATTCACCCAAGGTGCGTAGTATTATTAGTGCAGGTTGTTTTATTTATCGATTTCTGGAAATCTCCCAAAAGTGTCTTTCCTATCTTCTCTTCTTATACATTAGGCTAGTGTAATGAGTTATCAGCACGTTAGATACATGCGCCTGTGCCTTCATCCATTGGGCATCATATCAGGAAAATAACCATTTTTACTATATAAATCAGAGATTTGATTTGATTTGTTTGATTGGGGTTTTACGTCGTACTCAAGGTTATTTCACCGTGCCAGCACAATCGGTGAAGGAAACCACCGTAAACGACACTGGCAACTTGCAAGACAGGGCAAACCATTTACATAACATAACATAAACTAAACAGGACACCATAATAAATAGGCATCCTGTGCCCCTAAGCTCAGAAAGCCCCAGGGCACACAGGAATCAGAGAAGCAAACCATTATCAAGTCATCTTCAACATTTAGATTTAATTGCCCGATGATGAAGAAATAACAGAGTAGATATTGGACTTCGAACATGAATTATTTGTTCGGAGAGTCTGAATCTGACATAAGGCACACGTAGGTATTAATTAGCACCTGTTAACAGTGTTGGCTAGAAAACGACTGCCGCCTAAAGAAGGTCATATAGGGCACTTGCGACAGGTGACAGTCGTGTGCATGAGCTGTGCATCTGCTCACATTAGCATTATGCATAAAGTTATGATTGTAAGGTCCTGCCCCAGTATAGTATTGACATAAATCGGTAGGTCACCTAAACCACAGACACCATCAGTGGTTTAAACTGAATCTATAGATTATAGGATTATAATATGCAAATGATGTCATCTGTCGAGGAATAAAAGAAGGGATATCATACAATAAACAATCAATGGTCATAAATATTCTAATTTTTTTTATTGATTTCATACAGACACACCATAATGGCAGAAGTAAATTTCCTAAATAATACCAGAAATGAAAACTTTAAAAAGAAATCTAAATATTTCTTGGAAAATATAAAATACCGGGGTAAAAGTAACAAAAACAAACCCAAGCAAACAAAATAAAAAATCTTGGACGTTACAATCTATCACCAAATTGCAATAAAAAGAGTATGTAATCTTCCGGATTGCTTGTTTTTTTGTTTTTTTTTCCGTCGTACCTACTTAACCACATTGAATGCAAAACCCTTCTAATTTTACAATTTGTATAAATTACATGCTTTACATTTATTTTACATCATGACTTTTACATAAGCCATGATAAAGGCTCTTGCGCAATGGCTGAAAGCTCGTAACAGTTATTAGTGGAGAAACTCCGAAGTTCATCTTTATTTAGTTGTAATCTTTTTTTTTTAAATTCAAGTCATGGCATTGAATTTTTTATTTTTTTTGCAGGCTAATGATCTGAACACATTTTGGCACACACAGTGCTGATATAGAGCGTTTGTGTTGCGTTAATCAATGGCGATTCACAAAATCCCTTGCATGTATTCTGTCCATCCATGTAGTGCATGTCTTTACTTGATAGCGAGATTGGGATAGAAGCCAGGTGCTTCAAATAACCTAAAAATTTAACTACTTTTTTTTTTCAGAACTTTATTGCCCTCTGACTGAGGGCAGTATATTTATCAATCTTTAAAATTAAATAGAATTTAAAATTGCTGCCTACTGTTAGAATTAACTGCCCTCAAATTTATAAAGTGAAATTCTCATGAGCACAATCAATCGATCAATCAATCAATCAAAAATTAAAGAGAAAAAATTTAAATAAAAGGTGTTTTTGTTTATAGTGCAGACTTCTTTTGCAAACTTATTTTTACACCTTTTTATTTCCTTAATTTCTTTTACAACTGTTCGTATATACTAGTGGCTTAATTACCTGTGGCCTTGGGCTCTCTAAACAAAAGAGGTTTCACAAAAAGATTTTTAAAAATTTCCAAAGGTGTTTTGCCATGTTGCCATTCTTATTGGACCGTGTTTGAATTAAGAGCTTCCTTTGTAACCGCTGATTGTTCTTGGAAAAGTCTCATTTAGCAGGCATGCCGCCATATGAGTGACATAACCTTAAGTACAGCATAAAATCTAAATCAAACAAACAAAAATCATAGAAATGGATGTCAAGATTGGTTTTAACATGATGTTTAAGTACTGATAATGAACTTAAACCTAATTAGAACATGTTTGGAAACGCCAGCACATTAACTATCTTCTCAATCCTTTTTTTTTTATACATCCTTCCTCTTTAAGCGCTCCATGACATAATTGTGTATTTTGCTGAAATAATATGAAGCCAGATAAGTTGAATTTTTTATCATACTAAAAATACTAAATTTTCCTGCCAAGCATATATAACTTTTCTGAAAAAGTCTTCACTATTTGCTATGATCTCAAACTGGTGTTTCGATATTTAGAGTGTTTACGGTAGGGACTGAGGAAACGAAAATTGATCGATGTTTTTCTAAGAAAGGTTTTTGTAACAGTCTGCTGCTGAGGTCAATGGAAAGATTATGTTCTCATCCGCTGCTGTCATTATCTGCTTGTGTATGTTTAACTAGGGGAAAGTTTAAGCTGTTTTAAGACCTCGAATGCCAAAGGTTGCAGGTTCTGATCACAGATTACCAGCTCTATGTTATTACTGGGCTTGCAAATGCATACCTCGAATAAGCCATGTCAAATAGCGACCCTGCGTACATATTGACATGATACGTTTACTGTGACGACTAATCAATGTGTTTACTAGAAAGGATGGGATGTTTTTAACGCTGTCTCTTTTAAAAGCTACAAGTAGAGGCTTACAACAAATATGTTTTCAACCAATTTGGTTAATGTTTCTGCAGTAGACTACCGAGCTTTAAAAAACTATAAATAAATAATTAGAAAATAATATACGCTAACAAGTCAGTGATGAAGTGATCCATGATTCTATGAATTGAATTATGTGGGAGTATTAAGTGGATCAGTGCACGCACAGAACTTTAAAGCCCGGGAGTGGATCAGTGGGATTGTTAGGGGTATAGAAATATTTTACGCTTGATTGATTGATTGATTGGTGTTTCACTTGTGACCGCAGTGTATTCTAACGGTAATAAACGACATTTACATAATGTGAAGTCACTCTAAGTGTTAGCCCTGTTGGAAAAAAATTGTTCCTTTTGTGGTAAGAATGGCAGTGTGAATGTAAGCCTGAGGCTGTAGGGCCCTAGTCTGGTCAAGTACCATAACTCTGTAAATGTTGAACACAACAGTGTATGAGTGGTACATGTATGTGCCTGTCTGTTATTGGACTGGGCAGTTAATGTGTAATACATACATGTATATAGCCCTTTTTGAGACTTGTGCAGTGTATGTCCACTAAACAGCATATACTGTCAAAATTACCACTTCTTGTTTTGCAAAACATTTTGTTTTATGGGAATTTTGTTTCGAAACCGAAAAGATATTTACATTGTTTTATGAAAGTCCATTCTTAGTCCTAGGTAGGCCTATCTAGGGAACTATTTAGTTTTATTGAAGAATTTGGTTGGAAACTGAAAAGAGATATATTTCATTTTAAATAAAAATAAAAACACCTTCTCAACTTTCTACATATTTCTATTTGAAAGCTGTTTCGACCTAATGTTGGTCTCTTTAAGGAATTAAACACCTTAATTAAACACCTTAATTCCCAGAAGAGACCAAATTAAGTCGAAACACCTGTCGAAATAGAAATATGCAGAAAGTTGAGAAGGTGTTTTTGTTTTTGTTTAAAACAACATATATCTCTTTTCAGTTTCCAAATAAAGTCTTCAATAAAAGTAAATAGTTTATACCCACCTCTCCACATAACTATATAATTTATATTCATCAATGGTATGGAAGGATATGCTGATAAGATGAAATTCTTACCTTTAAACAGTCTATATAGAAATAGCCCTTTCAATTTAAGTAATGTACATATGATATGTCCACTGAACTGGACCAATATACAAATATCACATTTGTAAAGTATTTAGTTCATTGAAGAGCAAGTATTGACCCAGGCTGTATTTAATATTTCACTGCTGTCAAATGGAACATAAAATGAATGCCATTGTGAAATAGAAATCTGTTTATTGACCAGTATCGGATAAATATCCAAAAAAATTTAATAAATATATACACAGAAATAGTTTTTATGTTGAGCATTTTTCATGATATAAAATTAATTTTAGATTACCATACCCTAAATCCTTAACACATTCGACCTCTTAAAGTGTACAAACTTTAAGTAATTTAATTTGAGTGTGAGTTTGGGAGTAAATCTTACATTTTCTGGTATTTTAAAGTCTGAACTTCATCAAAATTTCACAATTGCATATCTACATTTACCCTTACCCTACATGTCTTACCCTTTGCATAAAATGTAGTTTTATAAAGTGTAAAGGGGGTCGAATTTGTCGAACATTTACGGTACATGTATGTTCATTATGGGTGTTGGGGTGATTGGCTGGAGCTTCTTGTGCCCTGGTGCTTTCTGAGCTAAGGGGCATCAGTAGGTTGGTCTAATGTTTGGCGTCCTGGTACGTGGTAGTCAGAGTTGCAGTTTGGTGTCAGTTCCTTCACCCATTGAACGGCTGACACCATGTAGCCTATACAAGTGAAATAACTTTAAATATGGTGTAAACCCCCAATATTATAACAAGAATAAAAATAAAAGATAAAAATAAAACTTAAAATCATATAAACATAAACTTGGGCTGTCAATTTTTCACATTCTTAGGAATAACATAAACAGTATTTTTCATTTTTTGGAGATAACTGTTAACGGTCACTTTATTAAACGACACAAGTAACAACATTAGTCTAAGATTTATTTATTTATATTAATATATTTTTGTATAAATGTAGAGAAAGAAAAATTTTGCTTGCCTCCACTAGGGATTCGAACTCGGGACTCTGGCTAAATATATATAGTTAAATGTATGCTTTCAGTGTGTTTTTAAAAAAATTAGATTAGTCCATTATTTAAAGTTTTAAACTTCAGTTGTTGGTATATTTACAGTACTTAGTATTTATCTCTCCTTCACTGGGCAGTAAATGGATTTATTGTTATACTCCAACAGTTGGGCAGCCAATGAATGACTGCAAATCAGCAGCTGCAGTTAAATAGGTCTACTTCACTAGAAAATGTAACTCTATAAAATTGGTAGCTATGCACTTCAACTTTCAGAAGGAGAAAAAGTATCCATAGAGACAAATTTAGAGGTATTAAAGAAAGCCACTTTTGAGAACAAAATTGCACCAAGATGTGCATTTTGTGTTTAAATACCCAATACCCTAAATCAACTATAATTTCAACCATGTATCAGTGTCTCTTTTTTTTAAATTGTGAAAGTATTATAGCATGTAAACAAACAAATTTATGTTTTCTGTAAAATCCTGAATCTCCCCAACCTCAACATTGTCATATGACAGCCATAAATTATTTCAGAGTCGTTTACAAAGCTTCCAGGGGCCGCAAACTTTATAATTCAAATAGCAACAGACAGACACATGCCACCAGAGCATCACAAACGCAGTAAAAACAAAAGCATTAAACGACTTCAAAAATGATCATATTGGATAATTAAACAAAACATGGCCGCGGTTTTCATTTCAGGTCACCTAGTACAGTAATTCAACCCAGACTTGTGTCTACCTGTAGTTTGCAAAGAAAGAAACATAAGAGTTTTTTTCATGGCTTAAAGATGTCAAGCAAACTGTAACTGCATACAGTTGTATTTCTGGCACTTCAGTGTTTTTCATATCTACAATTTTTAAATATTTTTTGTAATACTTTATTGTAGAAACCTCAAATTCTTTGACAACCAGACCTTTTGTAGAAACCTGTAGAATGCTATACTTCTCTAGTCTTGATTGTTGCTAGTGACAGTGAGGGTGGTTTATTTCACATATAAGTGAAATAACCTTAAGTATTGTATACAACACCAGTAAAAGATATACATAAAAACTGACTCACTGGTTGAGCAAACCCTGAAGGATTTAAACCCTTAACCACTTACTGGTATAAAAAGTTGAGTGTAAAATGCTATTAATTGTGTCTTTTAGCCGTAAGCAAACATTCTGATTGGTAGCATTTCTTTTTAATTTCAGGGCATTGTTGAGTTTCAAGAGGCAGACAAATTTCAAGTGTTGTTGAACATCACAGCACCCTCTGTTGATGAGGCCTATACAGTTCATCATGACGTGGTGGCAGGTCAAGGGGAACTACTCCTGCAAGTTGTAAGTCAAGCAATTTTCTTTCATGTACAGAGTGCATCTATGGCTAGGTGTTTTTAAACCTCTGCTATTAATTTATATTTTGTAGTTTTTATGCTGCAGAGGTTTGCAACAGATTACCAAAGCATTAAATTTCATGACAAAGATGGACACGGGTCACATGAGGTGATTTAAATTGAGAAATGGAAGAGAGTGTGAGAGATAAGCGAGCAATGTAACAAGCTCAAAGAAGCATAACTCAAAGGTCTGAAAAGTGAAAATACCTCTTACAGTTTTCCAGAAGGAGACATATCTGGCTTTTATAATTTGCTAATGTTAAACCCTGATGTAAGTGGGTTTTAATTATGAATAATAAACAATTCACCATTCAATCTGTAAAATAACTTTACCCTGAAGGCGAAATAAAATAATAAAAATTTTCATATATATCAAGGATATATACAAGTATAGCTCAGTTGGTTAGAGTGCTGGCCCTACAAGCCAGAGACATGAGTTCGAATCCTGGTGGAGGCAAACAAAATTTTCTGTCTCTATATTTATAAAAAAATATATAAAAACATCTGCCTGGACTTGAAGGAGTTTTGACACTTCTTTCCCTTTAACTTCTTTAACAGTACAAGTCTCCTCTACCTCCATGGATACCACATGTAACATTGTTCAAAATCATAGCAGCCATTTTGGTTTTGGTTGCTGTGGTTTTGTTACTTTGTCTACTGGCTGCGCTTTGGTGGTATAAAACTCGAAGAGCTTCTGAGGATATGTGGAAAGATCGTGGCCTTGACGATTCAGCTCAGCAGCAACCTCTGATGTTTCGCTCACGTAACAGCATGCAACTCGCAACTCAATCAGGTGACATGTTGCTTAGCGATGAGGATCCAACCAATGAGGATGTACTTCACAATCTCCCTGAGGTTCCCGAAGATGATGACGGAAATGTGGCTTTGGTAAATAATCACTGATAAAATTAAAATAAAAAATTATCTGGCAAATTAATTTTAAGTCTGAGTGAAAAGAAACTGATTAAAATATTAGACACATTTAAATTATGTATTGAATCTAGAGTTTGTAGTAATACTAAGGAAAATTATTACGTTTATTCAAAATGATTGATTGATTGATGTTTAACACCAAACTTAAGGGTATTTTACTTATATGATGGTGGTGTACTCTATGCTACCACAACCTTAAAATGTGAAGTATTTTGCTATATTGGAAAGATAATGCTCCATGTAGTGCTAAGACGGTATAACAAGGCTTCAAACATACTGCCCTTAACCAGAGGGCCCCATTATTCGAAATGATATAAAGCAACTTATATTGTATGTAAAAAAAAACCTGTAATCACATTTGATAAACAGGGGTCGGCAGTTCAAAAACCATTGTTGTATGACGTCGCGTCGCAATATAGTTTCTTTGTTAACAGGCAAAATGTAAGCTGTATGTTTTCACCCCTGTTTCAGGAAAATTTAAATCGTTCTCCAAAAAAGCATCTTCTGTTGCGAGAAGAAAGAGACTTTTCAAGTGATGACGATGATATTAAAAAGAAACTTCATCGGCCATTGTCAAAAGAGAGATTTGAGTCACCACCGCGACGGAATCTGGATGAGATGAATCGTTTACGAAAACGAGGTAAAAACTATAGAGATGATTCTGTTGACTCATCTGACCAATCAAGTGAGAGGTCTCATACTGACGAAACTGAGGATCCAACCAATCAAAAGGCTCGACACAAGCAAAAGAATTTTGGACCCAGGCAAGATGGTTCTAGTCAAAAAAAAATGTCAACTTTTCAACCTAATATGAACAGACAGACTGATGCTGAAGCAAATAACACGGGAAGTCTGAGACGCTACGAAAACATGCAGAATCTTCCTGTTACAGGTTGTGTAAGCTCCAATGATGAACGGAAAGGATTTTTGTCAAATCAGGTGGATTTAATATCACATGACAGTAACGTTGACAACATAAAAAACGAAAGACTTATCCAACCTAAACCTGCTCAGACTAAAGCATTTGATAACAAAATATATGGCTCAAATCAGAAAGAAACACAGCCAAAAACTGTTCTTAAAGGCGGAGAATATATTTATGTTAATGATGTTCCTCCTAGTTACGCCAGTCACTCTGACTACCCGGTCCATAACGACGCCCTTCCTCCTAGCAACAAGCTCAATCCTTCTGTGGCTCAGAAGGGATATTTCCCACCATCACCTAGCTTGTCAAACAAAGATGGCAGCTACCTTAGCGACAGTGGTCAATCAACTTCAATTGCTGACAGCAGCGACGTCTTCGAAGAATCCATGCCACATCCGATGTTTCATGATACAGATTCGGAAGTAGAGATTCCTTCGCTCGACCTTGACGACTTCCCTTCAAGTTATATTCCAGAATCGTTGAGGCTTCAACAGAAATTAGCTGAGTCCCCTGAGAAAAAACCAAAGAAACCGAGCATGATGGTCATTCCTCGTGTAGTAAATAAAGACGCGCCATCTCAAAATGCACCAAAACTAGTGACGTTTCAACAGCCGATTTCAAGCCCGTCACATTCAGATCATGGCAGTAGGTCATCACCTACTTCGGCTTTGATTCATGAGTACAAAACTCCTCCCACTTCCGATATTGGAAACAAAAAAACTCCACCCTTTAATACTGATTCAAAAATGCCCATTGCGACCTCACAACCAGGATATAAAAATCCCCCACTAAACGGCTCCAACAACACGAATTCCAACATATCTCAGGCCAATAATCCCCCAGCATCTGGTAGTGGAAACCGTGGGTCATTAGCGATGAGAAAGTAAGTTTAAATAATATAATTTTATTTACATTCAATTCTTTAGCTTTTTAAACTGATTCTATACTCCTATTTAAGATTTGTTTAATCTAATGCTAGTATTGTCTTGTTATTATTTTCAACAAATGTTAGAATATTCTCAAGCATTCTATAAATCAATAAGAAAATGTTGTATACGTTTCAAATTGTTTATTCTATATGCTTTAATGATATTATATACAGTAGATTTTAAAAAATCCAGAGTTTATATGTATCAGTGTGAATTCAAGAAATTATATGAATATTACCCCCCAACACCCCCCACCCCCCCACCCCCCAAAAAAAAAAACTAAGAAAAAAGGACGATTTATGGCTCCAAAAATATGGGAAAGTATGAATTATTCAAAATTTAATTCATGCATATTTAGATAAATCTGTCCGTTTTTACCTTCTCCAAAAAAAAAAAATTAAATAAAAAAGAAGTATTCATGATTTTGATTAAAAACAGGCCTAACTAATTTTCATAATCATTTCAAAAGTTACATTTTTCCCCTTCAGTATCCATGTTGCCATAGTCTGTGGATTCTGTCTGCTTGGGGTCGTCTCCGGGGTCGTGAGTCAGCTCTCCAGGGAAACAAAGGTTAAAATTATTGTGTTTGCTCCTCGGGACTTCCTGTCTAATCGGTCAGCCGTCTATTTCAACAAACAACGCCCCGGAGAAGTCCAAGCTGAAAACATTCGCTCAACGATTCAATGGTTTGGTAAGTTTAGCTTTTTATCAGCCAGATTGCAATTGACAATCAGTGGCAGAGGTTATTAAAACGATATAGGCCTACTCTGTGCTCAAACTCCCTGAGTTGTGCTCCAAATCTGTGGTTATAAATGGATTTCAGCGCACTATCAGCTGACTACAGAATACCAGCTCTTTCAGATCGACTTTCTGGAGGTTTTCTAGTTACCGTACACTTTTTTTGTCAGCCTCTTTGAGGCATGTTTGCATGTCACAGATAAATTTGGCTCATGATGAAGTGATGATTTTTGAAGTCAATTCGAAAAGGATTTATAAAACTAAATTAAATGTATCAGAAGCTTAATACGACTAAATCGCATCTCGTTGACGTGTGCATGGTCTTGTGAACTTCACTCCTGGTTTGGTGCTCTGTACAGAAAACGTTCTCAAAATTTATTAAACTACCCTAACTCCTCAACAAATTCGACCTTAAGGATACTCTAACCCCCAAACAGCAAAAAATTTGCGATTTTTTTATTATTACAAATTCAAAAAGTTGAGATAGTGTTCTTTATTCTAGAGCAGACCCGATAAAAATATTTGAATTGGAACACCGTTAACTTTGATGATAAAACTTGACTAAATTATTTACAACAGTGGTGTTTGACAATCAATTAAATACAGGTAGCTACCTGGAGAGGATTAACAGTCTACTAGCCC
>JAVFBZ010019114.1:0-11615 GCA_032466195.1 Katharina tunicata | reverse complement strand
TAGTGTTAGCATTTGACAACATGTGCTTTGAATTGTAACATCTGGCCGGACAACTTCGGCTATTTCCGGACGATTTTTCGTATCTGCAGAAATGATTTTCCAAATAAGGAGATATGCACGGATAACACAATGGCACCTCTGCGTAACTGCTCAACAAGATAAGGAAAATCAACCAATAGAATCAATTATATTTGATGAATCAGTTAATTAACAAACTTTATTGGTTGCCAGAGTACTGTATTGATTAACTACTTGATTAATTCTCTTTGCTAGTTTTAAGGAAATTGTAAGCTGTTAGCCTTGTACAAGAGTTCTATATATCAAATATGTGTCTCGGTGAAGGAACGGAAAACAAGAATGCTATGTCCCGTAATCCCTTTATATTATAGTTAACATTTTCATACTAACTCGACTTGTAGAGGCGAGTACGCCATACGTTTTTAAGTTGAGTTATTGTTATTGAAAGTTTTTGAAAACGGAGCTCAGTCTTGAGTGTCCAATACACAACAAAGTACTTCAAGTGACATAAGTAAAACAACTTCATGGCACAAAACACTAATCACGCAGTTGCTGAAATTCAGCTCTGTCCTTCGTGTTAGCAGACACATGTAAAACATACACAGCGCTGCACTGCAACATTTCAACAGCAGAAAGGATTCAAGATGCAAGAGCTTTTCTTAAAAATTTAATCTGGTTGGCCATATTTCCTGGATTTCGAAAATATCAAAAACGTTTTGGACAATTTGGCCCCACACTCCTTGAAAAATGTAAGGATTATTGTTAATTACGTCTTATCTAACTGTCAAGAGAACAATCCATGGTAGGCAACTCTATGTTTTACTACAACTATAAAGATAGGAAGATTCGTTGTTCAGTGATAAACTAAACAACAAAAGAAACGTCGCCCCTACATTTTGGTCTAAGTAATTTTATTATCAAATATTATAAATATATATATTGTGTAGCAGAATACCTATCAGATTAAGTTCTAGCCATAAAAGTTTGTTTAGAGCTTTAGTGTCATGATCAGGGGGGAATTAGACAGCGAGGGCACATTGAATAACTCACAAAGTTCGTGTAACAATAAACAGGTGATAAATTTGGACTTGCATTTATATTTATGTTGTTTAATAATAATTGCATTAATATTTATGTTGTTTAATAATAATTAATTGTTCAACTGTATCCGATATAGATACAAATCGCCCTGTCAAATTTAAGTTTGTAAGGGAAGTGATCCGGTGGCTGCGGAGATCGTGTTGTGGTTTAAAGAGATTTCTGCTCATTTTTCCACCATATATATTTTTGTCAAGAGTAATCACACTGGCACAGGGGTATCGACTATTTAAAGTCGACTATTTAAAGTCGATATATTACCTCATGTTTTAGATCAATTCTCAGAGACAAGTTTCTAGATTGACCTGAATCTCGAGTTGTTCTGGTTAACCTAAAGGCGCATCAACTTATTAGATACAACAGATATAAGGAAAGTAAAATAAAAAAGCATATTAAAAATGACCTCTACCGAATCGAAATGTAGGCCTATATGTCAAAAATCTGTCGAAAAAAGAAAATAAATAGATTGAAACAAGATTCATTTTCATGGGTCGAATTTAAACAATGTGTTTTATTATGTACACATGACACTGATGCCCTAACCATCTGCCATTCGCTCCCCTTATCTCCTTTATCTGTTAATCTCAGTTATCTTTGTTAGTTAACTCGCTTAAGAGCGTCTTTAAAGTGTTATAAAACGGGGACAGGGTCGTAAAAGAGACTGACGTGTTAGCAGAGTTTTAATTCGAGTTCCGCGAGCTAATTGTTCCCTTCTCTTGAGTTAGCCTGGTAAATCATTCCCGGCAATGGCTACAGGAAGTCTTTAGTAACTGATCAGATACAAAAGTTCCTCAATAACAACTTTTAATCAATTATTTAAAGATTTGTGTACGCGGTGGCCTACCCAAAGCTGCAGACGATCGCGAGCACGCCATCTCCAAATCTGAGCCATCAAACCGCGGCCAGTCAAACCCCTTCACCAGGAGAGGGCGCTATAACACATACGTTCTCTCTTTGACAGGCACTTCCGGAGATCTTATCGTGTTTGTCTATGATCTGATCAACCCCACAATTGACAGCTCGTCATCACGCAAGACATTCGACAATAAAATAAATGTGTAAAGTTTCGTATTCTTGCTCTAGTTGACTTGAATTTTGTAATTCATCCCATAGTAAATCTGATTAGATTTGATCTTCTACTTTATTTTGTATTTAAAAATACAATTGCGAACCTACTCCTCAAAAGCCCTCATAAAGAGGAATTGAACCAAATCTTATTTATTGATTACGTGAAATATTGTACCTATCAGAAATTGTCAACTTGCAAAATTTGCTGAAGGAAGTATAAAACGAATAAAAAATCATGAGAAGATGTTAAGTTTCCAGAAAAACGAGTTCTAATTTCCATACATGGGGTTTAGTTGGCTCTACATTTGACTGCATGCTTTAAACGTATCTTCACCAGGAAAGTCTCCGGTGAATCCGAAGATCGCTAGATGATGCGAGATTTGTCTTTTTTTTTCCGCCGTATACTTTTATACAAAGTGGTCGTATGAGATACCGTCGTCTACAGCGTTAGCCACCATACATTCCTGATCTTGATACCGGTATACTCAAAGTGGTATATACAACATGATTTTTTTCAAACATTATAACCATCAGAACATTGTGTGTTTGGCTAGCAGTATCATACTATGTAGGGTCTTTATCTTTACTGGTTAGCAGCCCTCTGTGAAAGTCGTGTACATTCCACAAGTAATATTGAAGAAAAAACCCTTTGATAGACATAAGACTTAGCTCACTGAGATAACCCTCAAACTGTATGATATAATAAAAAAAGTGAAATAACCATGAGTACGCGTGAGTACGCGTGAGTACGCGTGAGTCAGGATATAGGTGTGAGGCTTGTACTGAATGACTGTGATTTGATGACTAGAGGGTGTCGCGGATTCAACGCGGAAACAGGCCCGGCTTTGTCTATTAGCAATTCTGAATTCGTAGTATGTTCTCTTAATTAGACAGCGTTATCACAGAGTAGGAAATTAAATAATTATGACAAAACTTGAAACTTTTTCTAATGATGAATTTCAACTTATCTGTCAAATAAGATACACATTAACCACTCCGTTATTCGAGGCATGGTTGATCCATCGACCTCTTGGAATTTTACGCAAGTATGATATAAAACCGTCTATATATTAGAAAGCTCAAAGAGACTAGGTGTATTTATCATGATTTATTCCGGATAAATTCATGTCTGTTTATTAACTTTTATGTCACGGACACAAAATATTATATACTAGGCGCTCTCCACTTTGCTCATTTCAAGAAAGATTCATGGCGGTTTGCGGCTGAAATCCATTTCTCTGTGGTATAATACCATTGGCGACGTGAGGGGCTGACGTTAGCCGTCTAACGCCTCAAACCGGTGTATCAAAAACGCATTATTCTTACTACATCTTAACAAGCATCAATTCGCAAAAGAGGGGGAAATTGGTGACAGAAACATTTGCGGATCACGGTCGGGGCCAACTTCATTAACACGATGATCCTCGTGTGATTGGAACTCCAACAATAAATGATTTTTATGTGATGTGGCTTAACGATTCTGCCAAGAACGGATGCTCTCATATTTCCGACTCGAACTTCTCTTTTGATACAGCGTCCGATCCCCGCTGTTAGTCCGCGCTTGTTCGTTCACCTTTACTGCTGTTTTCGTTCTACCGCGCAAAAAACGATTAATTCCTGAATTGACTTAAAAGCTGTCCGTAGAAACGTTTTGTGAAAAGTCAATTTCAGTTCCCTCGAGGGCATAAAAAGGGAAAATAAACTGTCAAATGCAGCCCCCGGTTTGATCATTAGCCTAACGGAAAACGTACGTCAAATGCTACTCGGTATACAATTCGCGAGGAAAGCAAGCCTTAGCTTTAGATGTCTAAAACAAACTATATACTTCAGATATATACAGCAACAACCTTATACTCATTCTACATATTAAGGCGTTTGAACATTAAATAAAACATTTTTATTCTATAAAATATATTCCCAATAAAAACAACATTGGCAACAGCATATATTTGATTTGATTTAAAGTGAAGACACAGGTAAAGTTCCCTATTCCTAAGATTGTTGGTTATAGAATAGCATATTACGACGAAAAAAGCTGTAAATTAAAATATTGGCTAAAAATAATATTATAACATAGTTTTTGTGTCGTTTGACCGTAAACAGTATTTTCAAGGTTTTTTGGGGGGGATAACACTGATAGTGAACAGATTTTAGTTCAGAACATTTTGCAGACTGAGATCCTGTCGGGAACCGAACCCACGACACTCAGAGTTAGGCACAGGATTGCTATCAGTAAATTCCGGCCACCTAAACAACTCTAGCCGGCTTTTATACTGCTGGCGACTCGGTGCATGACTGAGAGTCGTGGGTTCGATTCCTAAGAGGGTCTCACCCTGCAAATTGTTCTGAACTCCAAACTGTTTAGTATCGCTGAGTGTTATCCCCAAAAAACGAAAATAAACATATTATTATGTTAGTATAAGTATCATGTCAAAAATAAACAATCTGATAAGGCTTTGCTCAGCTTCCCTAGGGCCTACACTCTTCCTGCGAACATAGCTTCTTGAAGAGAAAACTTATATTAGGTCTATTTTATCAAATATAAATTCATCTGATTTTCAAAACTTTCATGCTTCAGGCTTTGGGGGAACATCAACTTTCCAACAGCAAAAACACGGAAGGGACTATGGTTGTGCAAAGAGTCGCTGTCTACTGTTGGAATACAGCGCCGTCATATAAGTGAAATACCCTTGAACACGGCGTTAAACACCAATCAATCAAGTGGTTGGTTGGGAGCCTTTTGTGCCCTGGTGCGCTCTGAGCTAAGGGGCATCACGAAGCCTATTTGTTGTAGTGTTATGTTTTTCGCCCTGTATAAATGTACTGAGGTGTGTTCTAGGCTGCCAGCATTGTCGAGGGTGGTTTCCTTAGCCCCTGCATCGGTCTTGCACGCCGTCACATAAGTGAAATAACCTTAAGTACAGCACAAAACCCCAACCAAACAACACGTGCTCGCGCATCATTCGCGTCGTACACTTAGATGGCTTCAGGGCCGATCTAACGGTGACATTTTCTGTGCTGTACCTGATGAGTCCCCCGCGCTGTAAACCCGGTAAAAGATGGATTCTTGCGGTGGCTGCGGAGATCGCGGGATGGTCCTTCCGAGGTTTCCACCAAATACCGGCAACGCAAAGTCTTTATATAAATGAAATACCCTTAAGTATGCATACGGTAAATACTAATCAAATAAGTAAGTAAATAAATCTATAGTGTAAGTGGAGCCCTCTAGCTAAGGGCAGTATGGTTCCAGATTATATGCATGCTGTCATAGTTAGCACTGGAGGAACATTATCTTCCAACAGCAAAAACACTAAAGTGACTATATACACATCTAATGGTTGTTTTAAAGTTGCTGTCTACTGTTGGAATACAGCGGCGTCGTGTAAGAGAAATACTCTTGAGCACGGCGTTAAACACCAATCAATCAACCAATCAAGCTGTATAAGTGGAATGACGATTGCCCTTAAGTACACAAAGATTGCCCGAAACACAGGTGCTGTCATCACATATACTTATGTATATTAATTAACTCGTACAAATAGGTTACAGTTATAGAAGTGTTTTTTGAATCAGGTTTGGGTCGATATATGCCAGGCAGTATATAAATAAATGTATATATTGCTCACAATAAACCTCAAATGGGTAGAGATTTTTTAGTTTTAATCAAATTTCCAAACACTATTGTTTATATTTCATTTATCAACTGTATGGGATCTCGCCCTACTATCCCGACCATTTCCACATATGTCGCACATTTATTATTGTCGTTAGTCTATTGCGTTATAATCTAAAATCTACAGCCCGTGTCATATGTAATGTATACCTTCATTATTACACCACAAATGAGTTAACTAATTAGATAATATGCACGTGACGCTGAATTAATTACCTAGCGGATGAGGATTAATTAGGCATGTCTTTTGTTGAGCTGTCAGAATTTCAGCTACGCTCGTAACGCTACGCGGAGCAGAAATAACATAGGATGGTAAAACTTGTGAATTCGAAACAATAAATTAGGGAACCCGTATTCGACAAGTCGTATTACACGAATAATTTTTTTTTCACTATGATAAATGACATTTGTGACGAGTTCCTAATGAAACGTTTAGATAAAAGGTTCTACCTGCCTGTCTTGTAAGCGAATCCGGGCAAAATGTAATTTACGTGAATTGATAGGCTGGATAGCGTATTGTGAAAGTCTATTCAATTCAACCGATGTCGCTTGTCACTTAGTTAAATCGAACGAGGTGATAATAGAATGGCCGGTAATATCTTTGAACTGGGAAATTGTCCGAATAAGAGCCGGCAAATAAAGCAATTGATCATTTTGATTATTTCTATCATAAGTAATAGCACGTAATTTAGTGGGTTAGATAGCTTCTTTCCTCACATGAGGGTGTACTGTGCTCTATTATTACAAATCGACTCCCATTCACCATACTTCACTGCCTTAATACAGTGGCAGTCGGCTGTGTGATTTATCCGCGCGCGATATAACTATGCGCGATAAAGTGTTCATTCGCGAAAGACGCGTTTGTCACCTGTGACAGAATGGGATATTTTTTCGTTTTGTTTCGATGCTTGTCAAAGCGTGGATGCTTGAACATATCTTTTCATGTTCGCATTTGTCAAAGTCGCCGTTTATGTATTGCCCTACCCTAATTCGTAACAGCTTCCTGTATTTAAACTGTCCAATGTCACTTCGCTATATAACGTTCCTCTTCACGGGTGATATATTTATGTTATAAACTACCCCGCCTAGTGTAGGGTACAATTTACACAATCATTGTTTTCCCATTTGTATCAGCCCTTTCTTATAACTTTAAACCACTTCATAACTTTCTTCTGACGTTCAGGCGCTTAAACGGATACCTGAGAGTTTCCTTTTTAAATTAATTATGTCCCAAAAAATATATATATTTTCCGAATTGTTAATTTATCAAAGTGAAACCGCCCTCTGGCTAAGGGCAGTATGTTTTCAGATTATATTCATGCTGTCATACTTACGCCGGAGGAGCATTATCTATCTAACAGCGATAACACTTAAGTGACTACACATTTTATGGTTGTGTTAAATAGTCTCTGTCTACTGTTGGAATACAGCGCCGAAAGATAAATGAAATACCCTTCAGCACGGCTTAAAACACCAATCTATCTATCAATTAATCAATGAATCAATGAAAGTGAAACCTTTTCTTATCCAATTATTGTAGCCAAGGTTAAACCTTTTACAATGTATCTCGGAGACCTTAGCTTGATAGTTATGGTTATCATCAGGACTTAATTATCTATTTAATCGGTGTTTAAAGTCGAGCTCAATGGGTTTCACTTTCGAAGCTGGTGTACGGTGGAAAAACGAAAAAAAACAAAAAAAACACGAAAATACCACCCCACTATCTCCGCAGCCAACGGAAAACTTCCCTTCATCCTACATGGTCCACATTCTAACCTATACCGGGCAAAGTGAAGGGCACTCAGTAGTCCAAGGCTCAACCTGCTCAGCCACGACGAAGCCGCTCATCAGTAGAAATGACATGTTCAGTTTTATTCTTTTGCATATAAGTGATGTTCTGGTGGATGTGAAAGGAAATTTTAAAAAAAGAGAAAGTTAAAGCTCGTACATTTATACATAAGTTCATCATATCATTTTTGTACATAAAAACTTAGCTACATATTTTCGTGATTTTACAGTCATTTACTGTCATAAATTGTAGACACGCACGCGTTTGCATTTCACCAGACTTATGTCTCTGAAAAAAGCTTTGAAAAAAAAAAACAGTTGCATTAAATTTCAGATTTAGATAATTCAAACCCAGGGCCTGTCACCTGCAAACACATTAACAGGTGGGAAATATCAGAGGCTTTCCACGTCACAGTCACACCCCTATGTTAATATAACTCCTCTTATTGATCTGGGGGTTTTAATGAGCTTGTTATTGCAAAACTCAAGACTGTAGATCGCGTGTCAGAAAAGCAAATTTTGTTCTTTTTTTTTCAAGTATATTGATTTTAGCATTAGCCTTTATTCGATACAACTTACTAACGGATGGGTTCCTAAAATCCAGTCACGCATTACGGCAATACGATACCAAAATAGGGCAAAAAATGATCCCACACTGTCAGTATTGATTTGTGGTTTACCTCTAGTTTAAATTCGTATCTATAAAATCTATAAAATAATAATTTTACAGATGCCTTCAATATATTTGGGAGTAGATGTTTTCTTCCGATCACCGTTTGAATTTTTAATCGCAACGAATTATAGGTAACTAAATAAAATATTGTATCTTGGAGATACAATTAACTAATGTGAGATGATTTATAATTAAAATCGAAATAATTAAAACACATTTCATATATTCAACATCAATATTTCATCATTTCAAAATTGTGATTTCTTTTGAACTGTTTAATACTTCATAGATAAAAAAAAATGTCCAACCCAATGGTTTGGTGTTTTATTGAAACAAAGCATCTAACAAATTATCTCCCGTTAGTTCAGCAGGTGCTTGTAATCATCTCGGCCGCTAGGGTTCACATGTGTTTTGTCGGCCATCTTTAATTGACAAATCTTTGAAGGTCTAAAATATTACCACCTGCTCGAAACCTGGGCGCTATTGATCTTGAAATGAAGCTATATCCTCTCCGCTTTAAACTTTGTTATTTCAGAACATTTAACTCATGTGTCGTGATACTCTCCGGACGGTCGAGCACGCGAACCTCTCATGCAAAATCGATAAAATTCAAATGCCATGTTTTACTTCAACAACTTACGTAGACATCAAAATAGTGCTTTCCCTCATGAATGCTTTGATAACTTGATATATAATATTAAAATAACAGTGGAAAGAATTCTTTTATTATTTTTACTTATAAAGTTATGTGTCGCTGTCTGGGAGCCCCATGTGTCCTGACGTTTTCGGAGACTTTCCAAACAATAGCGTGAAAATTCACATGTCCAGATACCCGAGGAAATTTTCATTTTTTCAATTTTCATAATTGCCCTATTAAATATAGTCTGTTTTAATTTGTTCACAATATGAACACCTTGGAACCCGGAGCCCAGATTGATCCAGCTTGATAGGATGATTTAAATTCTTACAACCACGTTTTCATATCTCATGATATAGTGCTCAATATCGAAAATATGCAGAATATCAACTGATTTTGATGAAATGTCTTTAACATACAATCAGAGGGAAGAATCCATTATTGCTGTTTTCCGTTGCAGCATATTGTATAGTAATAGATAAATTAAATAAAATGCAACGTAAAAAAATCTTTCCAGTTAACAATCTAAAACCTATACTCAAAAAGTTTTAAATGGCCTAATTTGGACATGCATATATCAGTAGATCAAGATGGCTCTAGTCAACTTACTCAACTTCATTTGGCGAAAAACGAAAATGGATCATTTGAATGTCACAATTCTGTAAATACCAAACATTAATTTAAGTAGTGTTCACTTCACGTTTATTCATCATATTGGAGTATTTAATATAAGGACATCGTAAAATGTATATTCTACGTATCAAATATCATTCCAAGTTAAAGATTTGAAATTTAGGAGCCTTACTTCAAACTTTATATTCGTTAATCAGCGAAATTTTATCTAATTTTGTTCCTATTGTCACCATCGAATGATTTCTATTGGAAGCATTGTATTTTGCTATGTGTTTAATTTAATAATCCGTGAATGGTGAAAAAACTGTGCGTCTATGTCTTAAAGCCAATAAACAAAATCTCGAGAATATCGATTAAGAGGGAGACCTTCGGAATGATTGATTTTGAGTATCGCTAACT
Organism: Katharina tunicata; assembly: GCA_032466195.1. Taxonomy (NCBI): domain Eukaryota; kingdom Metazoa; phylum Mollusca; class Polyplacophora; order Chitonida; family Mopaliidae; genus Katharina; species Katharina tunicata. Next base: position 1,628 of record JAVFBZ010019114.1, on the reverse strand, counting down.
ATCGATGTAAACGCATTTTTATCTGGAAACTGTTGGTCTATCTCAGTAAAATCGATTTTAAAGAGGTTTTATAAATCTCAATAAACATATGATAACCAAAGCGATTTAAAACATTGTTGCAATATATTTTCATATGCTATCGAAGATTAACTTAATTCACGGTCCGCTGTGTAGCAAAAGTCTTAATCTCTAGCTCTCGCTATGTACAATGTAATCATCTATATTCAATGAATATGTTATAAGCCTTCTGGGCTTGCTTTAAAGGACGTTGCCTTGTTTTTATCTCAGTTTCATCTATTTTAATCATTTTACTGTCATGTACTAATAGTAAACAAAACAAAATAAAGCCAAAGGTTAAAAAACGGACAATGAACTAGTTATAATAACATTTGAGGGCCTTTGTGGTGGTTGCAGATGTAGCCTGCCCGCTGGCTAGGGGTAGCATGTTTCTAGATCACTTTCCAATCTTGATAAATACGATCCTGTCGTCATTACTTCAGAAGTCACAACATGGGTTTACCCCGGCCGGATCACTCCCATGTTGATATTCAAAACACTTATTTGACTCTGTTTGGTACGATGCTAGCTGTAGTTCCTTTAGCAGTAGAAGACATCGGACCACAAAACGAAGTCAGTCAAATTACAGACCCTACTAAGTTATTAAAAAAACTGTTATTACATTTTGTTTAGGATTTCTCGTTTTCCATTAAAAGCCATATACATTGAGCTACTGTAAGTAAGTTGTATGGTGGACTGTTTGTGCCATGATTTTTTTTTTGTATTTCTTGCAGATAAAAATAATCAAACTTACTCGAAATGTTACCTTAGCAAAACAGAACATGTATAAACGTACAGAATAAAGTTGTATATCTGACCCACACTATTTTAATATACATTTTAGTCAGCGAAATATCCATTTCAACAAATGTAGCCTGAAAAGTCCACCATACATTTTACTTACAGGTAGTTCAGTTTAAGTAGCTGTCAGTGGAAAACAAGTTATCCTATACACAAATGTAGTAACAACTTGATATGGTATATAATTTGACTATGACTTAATTTTGGTTTTTCCTTTCCTTTTAAGCTTTTGTGTGGTTATGTTTGTTTTGACGTTTTTCTGTTGTTACACGCTAGCGTCTTATGGGTAAAATACACTGGAGAACGGCGTCAAACCCCAAGCAAGGCTAAGTAAGCTATACCCGGCCCTAAGTGCTATACTAAACTTACCTACGAAGGGTTAATAAGTGCTAGCGGTAATTAAGCCAGTTTTCCAGCAAACGAACATCCCCGTTGGTGCCTTGTAAGCCTTTTTTAGTGTTGGCGGAGATTAATTATGGATATAAAAGACCGTGCCTTGTAGACCATTCACGCCAGAGTAAACACAAACTGATTCCCCTCATCTATATTAACGGGGACGGATGATTACAAAAATCGTTATATAGCTTTGAAAATCATTGATGCTGAATGCACAATGATTTCTCTTGGCTTAGTTAATCTGTTGACTCTTAAATGGAATAAGTCTGTTACTTATTGACATCGAAATACGACTTTAGCAAACTATTAATTAATTAATTTATTTATTTATTTATTTATTTATTTATTTATTTATTTATTTATTTATTTATTTA
>JAVFBZ010019081.1:0-11615 GCA_032466195.1 Katharina tunicata | reverse complement strand
TCATCATTGCCGATAAATTATTCAATGAGCTTATACTAACTGTATTATATGGACCAACGTGTCTGAAATAAAGATATAATTATTATTATTATTTGTCTATTCTTGCTTCCAGTCCAGTAGATCTTCAAAGGCATGTGTCGTGTGAGAATTGTGTTGCTGAAGTCAATGGAGGTTTTGATCCTGTAGCTAACCAGGTACAACAACCATTAATCTGTTAATATCTCAGAAATTAAAAAGTTTAATGGGTTGCAGCTGATAAATATGTACAAGAGGAAACTCTTAGAGCTCAGGGGCATCAGGATGCCAAATTGTTGTGGTGTCATGTGTTTTTTTCATCCTGTAAATGAACTGTGGTCTCTTTTACCAGTGCCATTTGGGGTGATTTTCTTCACCCATCGGGCTGGTACGGTTGGGAAATGTATGAAATAACCATAAATATGTTATAAAACCCCAGTAAATCAGCCTGTCAATCAATCAATCTTTAATACCGCTTGTATTGTGAGTAACTAAGAATTGCTTCAATGGGTGTATTCATTTTCCAACATATTTTGGTTAATGCAGTCTTGAAAATTATACTGAACAGGAAACACCTGTTGCATGTTGATTACATTTTTAAATAATACCTTTAGACAGCCAGTCTAGTGAGAGTTTTATGTCTAAAGGACCGTAAATTTCTAACCCTGCTTTCTACTTTGAAATTCTATATTTTATTGCTCATTTATTGTTAATCCTTTGTTTCAGTGGATACACAGTAGTCAGTAGCTGGGAATCAACTAACTTTTCATTAGATAATAGAATGATTTGGTGGAAACTTTATAAGCTGCCCTAGTTGCCTAAGCCCAGGGGATTTTGATAAACTTATCATTTCTAGAGTCACAGTACAAGTTTTTTATTAGGTAAACTTGTACTGTGTTGTCGTTCCTTCGTTGTAATAACAAACGGGGCACTTCGGGGCACTTCATTTGAGTGAAATAGCCATAAGTATGGTATAAAAATCCAAACCCAAGCTAATTAGCAAATCAGACAAAAGGAAATGGATAAGATTAGGTGTCAGTTACAGTGTCAGTGTCCAGAAAACACCCAAAACTTTGTTCACTTTCATGTAATTTGGCTCCTTAATGCTCATTTAGTAAAAATCAATGTTTTATCTTTCCAGGTTGTTGTGTGTCAGAATACAGCCAAGTCAAAAAACAAATGTTGTAATGTCCTAGCCCATGAGTTCATTCACGCATTTGACTTCTGTAGAGCTCATGCGGATTTCCAAAATGTAGAACATCTGGCTTGTACAGAGGTGAGAAAGATAGAACTTGGTTAAACATTTAGAAGAATAACAAATCAAACTTTATTTGTTTTTTTTTTAAATTTTGTAATTTAGAAGAGTCAAAATGGAGAATTGCTGCAACATTTATGTGAATTGTCTCTATACAGACGATGACCTTAATCCTGGTTAGTAAACCTTCTTTCGTAATTCTTCTATAAATTAATAATGTGTGATCATAGAAATAAAAAATATTTTGTTAAATTTAAAAATTTTAAAAATAAAGGCAAATATAACTTTAGGTACACAATGGAACTTTTCTGTTTTCTGCGGAGATTGTGTGGTGGTATTTAGAGTTTTTTTCTCAGTTGTCCACCATACACTGGCAATACAAAGGTGTCAAAAAACTGAAATACCCCTAAGTTCAAAGTTAAACACCATCAAATAAATAAATACATTAAATTTTAATATTTGATTTAAAACCAGATAGAGAAAGAAAGTTCAACAGATGAATTCATTGAATTGTAATGTTTGATTTCAGATCCGTGCTGCTAATCTGATGCACTGCTCGTATCTGGCAGCTGTAGCGTCAGGGGATGCCTCACCTATGAGCATAAAGAAAAGGCATCAGGTGACCAATTTATCTATTAACTAAATAATCTAACATATATCTACTCTAAAAGATGGCCCAGATCTAGAGTTTGTTTGTTTGATTGGGGTTTTATGCTGTACTCAAGGTTATTTCACCTATATGACGGTGTGGCAGTTCAATCAGTGAAGGAAACCACTGTAAACGACGCTGGCAACATGCAAGACAGGACAACAGATTTTACATAATACTAACACCACATCAAATGGGCTTCCTGTGTATGTAAGCTCAGAGCACACCAGGGTACAGGCACCCCAGGTCAAGAGAATCCACGCAATATTCCACATCTTAAGCTACATGTTGGCCGAGATATGATCTAAAGATGTCTCATCAAACATCTGGTAAATTATTTACTTCGATGGGGACTCAATCTGAAGTTAGCGTCTTTTCTTGGTCTTCATCCTATCGGTACTTTGTTCCAAATTTCATATATTAGTTCTAGTCTGAAATCGCAATGAACCTTATCAACCTTTTGCATACTTGGTAACCCTATTTCAAACAAAAATTTAGGAATTTACTCAGTAGACCGTCTACTCATAAATAACTGTTATTTAATGAGACTCCAAGTATAAAATCAAATGTTATCCCTCTTTACTAGTTATAATAGAAGTCAGTGATCATAGTTTTTACTGATAGATACTTTTTTGTTTAATACATTATCTCTTTTTAAATTTTTCCACATCTACCTTCTATTTTTTTGCTTTCACAGAAGTGAATTTTTGTTAGCTTAAAATATTACAGACCTAACGCAAACCCCTGTTGTCAGTCGGGAAACTGTGATGTCTCCTGTGCTCTGGTGCTCTTTGAGATAAGAGCATCAGGACAGGGCTTATTTGTGGTGGACTCATGCAAATATATCGTGGCATCTTCTGTGTTGCCAGAATCGATTATTATGGTTTCCTCCACCGATTGGACTGGCACGCCATCATATGAGTAAAATAACCTTAAGAATGGCGTAAAACCCCAATCAAAACAAACAAACCTTTGTTTATCACATTTATATTCTGTAATATTCTTTGTCTATCACATAGTAACCCTACTCTTTACTAACCTGGCCCGCGCCGTGGCTCAGTGGTTAGCGCATCTGACTGCAGATCCTCCTTCGATGTACCGCATGAGTTCAAGTCTCCCAGTGGACCTGAGGTATATGAGGGAGTCACATGAGGTGACTTCGGCAATCGCAGGGGCGGTTTTTACGAGGTTTCCTCCCGGTTTTCCGTCGTAATGAGTACAGCAGATTAAGAAGTGGAGAATCCGTCGTCATATAAATGAAATACCTTTGAGTACGACGTTAAACACCAATCAAACAAACAAACAAACTTTACTAACCAGCTGTTGATACATGTATGTATTTGACCGCTGACACTGTTTCTGTTTCTAGGATTGTGTGAAAACAAAAGCTCTCTTATCTATTATCATGGTGAGGAATGTGGACGCTACTGCAGCAATAGAAGTGGTGAACAAAGTATTTGATAAATGTTATAAAGATTTAGAACCTGTGGGTCGACGACCAAGGAAGCAAACCAGAGATGCTGAAAGAGCTTTATATGAAGGACAATTCTACGGATACACAAAATGACCATGATAGATGGTAGTAATTCTGTAATGACTATGTATTTGCTGTGCATATTTGGACACTATAATATGTGACAAATTGTCTTTATAGAAAGGTTTCATGGGAGTGCTCCATGTGCTTGGTCTAGCACCAGGCACCACAATCTAAAGGATAAGACAGTACTAGTTAGATTAGGAACCCCCTGACTTAGGGCAGCCTGTTTACGTATTACATCTAATTAAGCTGTCATACTAAGCGACATAGCTAAATCTTTAACTTCACATTTTGGGGTTTTGTTGGTGTCTCTGTTTAATGTTGGAATACCCTAAATCCTCAACACATTCAATTTATAGTATAAACTTATTGAATTTAAAAATGTGAGTTTGGATCTCAACCTCAAATTTCTTTGTTGTTTCAAGTCTTACCTTCATAAAAATTTGAATATAGCATTTCTACACTTCTTAACCGTTGTATAACCTGTCGTGTGTTTTAAAAATAGTAAAAGGCTTGAATTTGTTGAGGAATTAAGGTACACCTGATCTTTGAATTGAGTGTGAGATAACCCATATATATGTTAAGTGTTTCCAAAATCACGAACAGTGTGAAAAGCACTATCAATATCCTATGATGTGACAATTGTGAAATGACTTCCAGGAAAACGATGATAAACAGGGACATGTTTGACAAAAATAGTTTACACCAAATGAAAGACCATAAGACCTGCAAGCAAGGTCTTGTAATTATAATCAAAATTTTATAGATAAATAAAGGCAAAAACAACCTATTGATCTATGCCTTTACATCATTTGTCATAACTTGTTTAATAAGCAGCATTTAGATGCTGGGAACGAAACAAAACATAATTTTGATGGATTTTTAACTTCTAGGTATATTCCCAAAAAACGTTTCGATCTGTTTTCAAGCATACAGTAATCATAATTTTGATTCGCTTGAAAACAGTCTTCGCATAGAGGCCGTAACGATCCATATCAATATACCTAGAAGTTGAAAATCCATCAAAGTTATGTTTTGTCATATGTTATTTGTCATATAAGCCTTTGAATTATTTTGGATAACATTTTTAAAAACAGATCCTACTAGTTAAGGAAATTTTTGTTTTATCTTATGGAGCAGCCAGTTTTGCTGGAAACGCATTTTAGCAGAAATGAAGCTAATGTGTCTGTTTTTGTTAAGAATGAAAGCAAATCTTAGAGTACTATTTTGTCTCAATGACGATGGTGTGAGTGAGGGTATATGTGATACAGATGGTGATATACATGAGGAAGTTAACTTCTTAAGTTTCTGAACGAATTTGACGTGTTTCCGAACGGTTCGATGACTGTATTGGTAATCAAATACTTTCTCTTGTTGATGGCCATACCTTGTTATTATAAGAAAATCAATATTTATTTTTGATCCAACTGACCTAGAATGTCCCCCAATGGTTTGAACACGTTTACGGATTGTTTGTTCCGGAATCATGCCTTATCCGGGTTTGTAAGTGAAATTCCCGCGTTGTTAGAACAATCAGTATGTCGTACCGACCAGCTGCCCCAGTCGATCTTTCTCAGCTGATTAAGTCCTTTAAGTTTTTTCTTGGAATTTTTGCTTGTTTAAAGTTATTTTATTCACTAGGCTGCATGCCTCTGTAATAAGATGCCCCCTTTAAATACCACTGGCAATAAACAAAATTGGCAACATACTAATCAGACAACTGCAAGACAAATATTGTTTGAAAAGACAAAATTTATAATGTTACAGTGCCAGACGCTACCATAAAAAGGAATTCTAGTTACCATTCTAGGCGCGGGTGTTTGGGTGGTTGTCTCTTGTGCCCTGGTGCTCCCTGAGCTAAGGGGCACAGGATGCCGATTTTATGTGGTGTCCTGTTTTTTTTTTTTTATGTAAATGTTTTGTCCTGTCTTCCATGTTGCCAGCGTCGTTTACGGTGGTTTCCTTCACCGATAGGGCTGACATGCCGTCATATAAGTGAAATAACCTCGAGTTCGACGTTAAACCCCATGCAATCTAACAAACAAACACACAAAGCCACTATAGGAAGCAAAATGCTATGGGATAGAGCAACACTCTCTTAATATAAGTGAAATCAAATATTAATTCAAAACAAATAATTTCAAGAACAGTTGTCAGTCACGTCTTTTAAAATTAAAGTATGCTTCAAATCGGTAGCAACACTTTACCCTTGCATTGCTGTATAAATGGATATAAAGGAGAACAATATTTAAATATCTAAACATAATGTCACTTTAGCTCAGCTGCAAATCGATAATACTATGGGTGTTTTATTCGGGCAGTCTCTGTTAGAAACATGTGAAACTGAACATCTCGACAAAGCCTTTGTAAAAGAGCGCATAAAACCTTTACACATATGCCTATCACAGAAATGTCTTGAACGAGTCCAAATTTCAGGGTCGTGGTTTCAATGTCAAGGTAAAGCCATTTCTTGAAACAAGTTTCATCAGTAACGATAATGCACGTAAGATGATAGCCCACACTGGGAGCGGTTGCGTTGCCACTGTTAGGCCTGTTATAATTCATTTTGGTAAGAAAATTGTTGTGTTCTATACTAACAGAAGAACTAATTAAAGATGAACGAACGAGTATTTGAAGTAACAGACTAACATAAGTATGCGATGGAAAATGATTCTAGTGCAGTAGACTAGTAACATGTACAGTAGATTATTACGCGCATGCGAGTCTACAGTATCTGAATACGAGTAGAACAGTATATATAACATTACCATTCCCTAGTTCTTTACATATAACTTTAACTTTACCTAAAATTTGGAAGTAAAGAATAATCAATAGTTGCAATGAACATATGTTAATCGGACAGTTTATTTTACATATCTCTAAGAAGAAAACTGCGATTTAAATGTAATAAAATCACAATATTTAAGGGTTTACTGAACATTTCACCATCAGTGATTTAATCATTGAATCTCATTATATAACTCAAAAACGTGATAAATAAAAGTTCTAATTGTCAGAAAATTGAATAAACATTTAAAGACATCATGATCACAAATCACTCGAACTGTTTTGGAGGTTTTCAATTACGCTGCGGATAACGTCTTGCTGGTAACTGCTCTGCTACGGACGTATCAGTTGGAGCTCTAGTCGAGGTAGATGGTGTCCGAGAAGTCATGCATGGTTTCTTTTGCTGTCAGGATAACAGTAGGAAAAGGGAAATCAAACGATACTGGATCGGAAAGTTGTTTTTCCGGCTGGAAATCACAATTAAGTAAACGAATCTGATCAGCATGTCTTTTCCAAATGTTACCATTGACAGATACGTGATAATTACGAGATCCACAACTCCCCTAGGCAATTCTTATGTCGCCACAAAGCTCTGACATAAGGGATAGTTTGACGTCGGGCCTCGCCTTGCCTCGAGAAGATGCCAGAACCATGACATTCAATAATTGTACCTTGGATCCACCTAGGTCATTTCAAACTAAAGTTCTGTACGAACACTGGTTGATTTTCATCGAAAATTCGATTTTCCTCGCTTACTGGAGGATCCTCTTTAAGAATCACCCTGGACCCAACACTTGGTCGAACAGCAGATAGTCGTGTTCTTAGATTCTTAGACTTTCTTAGACGTTTTATTAATAACTCACTTGTCTTTTTACCTGTCGTCGAGTAAGGAGTGGTTCGATATGATAACTGAAATCGCTGTAGCTTGTCGTCTACATCACTGAACTGATTTTCCATTATGTTGATGGCGGCTTTGAAACTTCTGACCTGTCTGGTCATTGGCTGCAGGATGTCCGGCTGCTGTCCGAGTGGCAAACAATTTTTGTAAGTGTCAGATGGTGGTATGATGTGTAGTCATAATCTCTTTCCGTTAAGAATGAGCATCCAGTAAAACAAAGAAATACAAATCTAAGACATTTTTTTTAGTTGATTTCTTTCCATAAATAAAAAGAAAGATCCAAATATCATTAATCATTTAATTGTTAAATAGTGAACTGGCTTCTTTCAAATAGATGATCATTGTTTGTTTATTTGATTGATTTGGGGTTTAACGCCAAAATTAAGTTTTTGTCTGATACAACGGCGTGCCAGTCCAATCCAATGGGCGAATGAAACCACCATCAATCACACTGGCACGCCGCAGCCTCTAACGGTAATCAAAACAGGACGCCACAACACATCATCTTCCAAGGGGCACAATGTCACAGGAAGGTCCCACTAACCACCCGCTCATCAAATCGAAACGACCAAGTGGAATAAATTTCAATTAAAATGTAATATCCTTTATTAATATAGCCCTTCCTTCAATTCACTCTCCAATTTTCGAAACTTGTCACCCGAATTTTGCCATGAACAAGCACCATTAGCTGTATTTACTGATTATATTTTATATCCGTTTTGATTGGCTCTGTAGTATGTGAATGTGTTTATAAATCAATCATATACCGTGTCATATACAATCTTATATTACACATTTAAAGATTTTCATAGGTTTCTCATAGCCATGGAAAAAATTGGATTTGTGTCCAAATAGCTCAAAATCTTTTATGCCAACTTGTCTCAAGCATGCCCATTCAGCAAATTGATTCTAAGCGCTTCGTTTTCGTCAAATAAATGGCCTTAGTAAAATTGACCAAGAGCCTTAACGATTTTGAGGAAACAGGAAAAGGACTTGAGTTTTCGGTTCTTATTGGCTTCTATCTAAACTCAAGATCATACTTATGTCTCCAGCAACCAAGCAAACTTCATGTGGAAATATGTACTTGCAAGTATTAACGTTCTTTGAAGACAGAGGGCGCTTTATTTTATGGATTTTGAACAAATACAACCATGAAAAGTCTAAAAGGATCACGTTTTTATGAGAAGAAAATGGATTTTCGATTGAGTTTTTAGGTCAGATAAAATAATCGATTGTGATCAATACGACTTATAGTCCTACTTGAAAGAGTCTAAAAAGCTCATATTTCTTTCTTTCTTTCTTTCTGGTGACACCATGATTGTTGTATTGATTAATTGAAATGTAGCTTTATTCGAGTGAAGATGTACTCCATAGCAATATTTATAACCAATTTATTTACAGATATACGAATATTATTAAAGCTTCTATCAATAAAAGCTATAAGACGTTTTTGTGATCCTTTTTCAGGTTACACATACGACCGAGCAAAGTATTATGGAATTAAACACACAAATTAAGCCAAACCCTAACTGAAGTCGCTATAAGTAACATGCGCCTCGCAAAATAGACCTGTACGACACACAGACCATTACGAGCTTAAATGACTACCGGGTAGATCATCCAAGCACTCGTTTGAAGGAACTTTTCTTCGATTATATTCGATTGGGGTAAGTAGTGAGTAAAACCGTACAATAAATAGGAAAATTTCTTAAGGATAGCAACTTTATTATTATTTAACTAACAACGAATTCTTTATCAATTAACTATAGCAATCAATAGCAGTTGAGAAAATGTTTCCATTTAACAGTGTCCCAGCTTCTAAATTCCACTCACGAACCTAGTCCGAGGAGACCAGACGATAAGTTTTGAGTTATTTTCTGTTTGGCAAAGAATAATGTCTGAGTTCTACCCACTATTATAGGCTTTTTGTACAAAAATCTTTTAAAAACAAAATTGACAACCACAATTGTTTTAACTTTAGTTCATAAAATATTTCTCACCAACTTTCATCACATTTCTTCATTTTTCACCTGCAAGACGGCAGATCTTTCTTGCCTTGAAATCTGTCTACTAGTCCAAATATACTTACATCACATGCACGCTATAAGTCGGGGGACTTCAGCCGGACATCAGTTTATTTGTTATTTGTACACATTCACTTTATGAAACACTGTTCGTTTCTTTTATAAAGATAAAGACATATACGACTCACGTGATTCAGAAATTACGTCAAATACTGAAGGTTCGGCTTACCGTATCACTAAAAATTGGGCTGAAATTATTTTTAAAGAACTTTCCAAAAACTCATTTGTAAGCAAATGACATCTTTGTTATATTTTGCTGCATATATCTGAGTAGCATATCTTGTACGGTCAGCGTTAAATAGACTCAACGCACTGCTAACAAGATAACGTATCTAACCAATAATGTCATATATACAATGGAAAGGAGCGACAACAAGTAGAATCATTTGGATGGGCAAAGCATACGGAAACGTTATTATATACCCCGTCTCTCTCTCTGTATGTTAGTGTTCATATTATCTTAACTATTTATAAAATGATATTAAAAACGGAAGAGAATTTGAAAATAATTGAATGGTAAGCTTTATTACATATAAATACAAATGAATAATTCTCATAAAATACAGCAAGATCAATAAGTTTACAATCAATGACATACAACTTTGTGATTTAGTCTAAAACATAACCCACTAGCTGCTTAGGTGCATGGCTTTGACCATAACATATAACAGGATTGTTTTCGCCTGATGTTTGTCTTATATATAGTGATCTCACTTAAAAATGAAGAAATCTTTGAATCTTCTATTTACGCTGTGGGGCATTTTAAGTTAACAGAAGTGAACAGTTTCTGTGGCAGATTACCAATCAAAGGGTTATAAGATCGGTGATATAAGAAAGGCAGTTCTTCCATTCAATATGGTGGTTTGCCAGATTCGATCATAAAATGTCAATATGAAACAAGAATTAAACCGAGTAAATAGTAATTTAAATCAAAACTCTATGATTTGACAACTCGTCGCCATGTCTTCCTGATTTTATGTCCAACACGAGTGAAAATGTTTTTGCTCTTTCCAGTTTTCTCTTTCAAGACACAGTCTTGTTGATTGTCTTCTCCAAATGGATTGAGATGTCCTGGATAATCGTTAATCTCCCTGAATGGGTTTAATTCTTCCGGGTAGTCATTTCGCTGTCCAAATGGTCTCCACGGATACAACGATGGGCGATGCTTTCTTGTGATTCGTGGAGGGATTTTAACCCAGGCGCTGTTGGTAAATGGATTAAGATAATCGGGATATCCGTTGTCCATGCCAAACTGAACAGTTTTGTTAGGGTATCTGCTGGAAACTGCGTCTGAGGTTTTCAAACTAACATCGTTGACATGCGACAAAACAGTTTCCACATGGGCGGCTTCCCTTGTTTTCCCGTTAGTGTAATTCTCAGACACACCATCCGCATCTATGGGATTTAGCACTCTGTGATAGATTCCCCATTTAAGGTATTCACAAGCATTCAGACTCAACTCTTTGATCGTCACGGGGAAGTATTCTTCCAGTGTTCCCAGCTCTTCCGTGCGGATCTTTTTGCTCAGAGATCGCATACAGTCTCTGTACACCTTTAAAGCTGAATAAATGCTTCCAATACTTGGAAATATAAGTTCTGTCTGATAATTTTCCATAATGAATAGTTAACAATCAGTTCAAGACTTGAAGTTAAAGTTGACTTTTCTGTCGACTATAGCTGTGACGTAACAGATGGCTTATTGTCTACGTCAGGCCCGGCTATCTCCTACGTAATTCTTTGACGTCTATTATGGCGTCATTCCGCCTACAATTGCGTCGTGACGTATTCCACAGACGTTTATTTGGACCAGCTGCAAATGGATTGATTGCTATTTAGCGGACTACTTGAGGGTGTTTCACTTATACGACAGTGGTGTATTCAAACATTAAAACAGTGACACCAACAAAACTAAATAATGCGAAGTCATCATAGGCCTACGTGCTCTTCACCGGCATCAACTTGTTCAGTTACTTTTATTTCAGTTAGGTAATATTTCTAAAATGTGACTTGATTGATTGGTGTTCAAGTCTATTTCACTTATATAACGGGGATGTACACCAACTGTAAATAGCCACACTAACACAGCTATTAACTAATGTGAACACTAATGTTATGAAACTTAATGTTCTTTCAGTGCTAAGACAGTATGACAAGGCTTGGAACATATTACCCTTGGGCTTCTAAAATTTGAAATTATTTAATAAAGACGATATTACTGTTTAGGTGATTATCATTCAGCCCACTGAAGCAAATAACAGCCACACTACAATGAGTTAAATCAAAAACAATACTGTGGCGAAATCGCCAATGATCATTTTCCTTTTTGTATCTTGAATGTTATTGTCTACACTTACATGACTGACAAGGTTTCTTGTTAACTATAACTGTAT